>MJUU01012227.1:70907-127284 GCA_002080025.1 Modiolus philippinarum | reverse complement strand
TATGATTTACTTTATCGTAACTCCTATGATTATTATACTAGCGAGATACGGTAATGTCTATTTAAACATCTCCTCTGATTACTTGTTGCACGAGCAAGATGTAATCAGAATCTTGTATAACAGTTCATAAATATTTATCTCCCAGGAATAAAGCCATGGCAAGATTCATATGACCCTGCCAAACAAACGCGTATTGACACTTTTGTCCCACTCATTTAAACACTATTTAAATCCGAATAATTAGTAATCAACATATGGAAAAAATTGCAGCCATTCATACAACATAAACATTTCCAAGCCAGCTTGCAGAACATTAAGGAAAATGTCATTTCCCAAACCGGACAAATGTATCCCGTCAGTGAAGTATAACATCGGATTTTTATGCGTTATATCATTGTGTAAGATATATTTTCCACCCCAAATTAGCACTTGGTTTCTCACTAGTCTATTTATTCTTTTTCGTTTTACTTCTAACTTTTTGATCTCTGCTTTATCAACATTGTCGCCCCAATTCAATCGCGGCAATATATCCGACCATACAAGGATAGTATCCGGAAGGAAGGCAGCTAATTCACCAATGTCGTTTCTAATCAATTTGGTGAAACTTTTTATGTCCCAACTAACAATATCATTACCTCCAACGTGAAACAGTAAATATCTAGGGGTGCATTTGATGCTAGTTCTGAGTATAGCATTCCTTTTAGTTCTTCAAACTTTAAGCCCCTCTTTGGCATCCATAATATATTTGCCCCTATTCTTTCTAGTGTTAAATGGCGCTTCTCTGTCTTAAATGCTCTTGCTTTGGCCAAGTGTACTATTGACGAGCCAATTATCCACACATCTGCAAAATTATAATTAGTTTGTGGCTTGTAATGAATTAAACTTAACATGATAATCTGATTTATTATATAGATAGAGGTGAAAGATTGAGATTTCCCAGTGAAAGAAAAGTGATAATTAACTGTGAAATTATTTTCCATAATTTCACTCTAGGAAGTGACGTCACAATGGACGTTGTCAACGTTGTTGTTAAGTAAACGTCAGAGCGGATTAATTTTGAAAACGTAGTTCATGAAATGAATCATCTATGGAACCATCAAATATGCATGAAGATCTATATAATAAAAACTATAACTAATCCTTGATTCTGATTATCGAAAATATTCAACTCATGATCGAAAAAACGCTGTAATTACTGCGTTATTCGATCATTCGTTGAATATTTTGCGATAATCAGAATCTTGGATTAGTTATAGTATAAATACCTATGCATAACTTGCTCAGTTTTCCATCTCCCTATTCTTTTAATAGTTTCACTGTCAACACCATTCATTGATAATATAGTAGCCCCTCCTATTCTCAAACTATGTGATTTATAGAATTTACTGGTAACCCCAAGTGCATAATTGTCTTTTTAAGTACTTGAGTGAATTGATATCTAGTTAGGGGTAGTTTATTGGCATGACAAAAGAAATAACTACAACCATCTGGTCTTTATTTCAAGTAATCAGATATGGCTTTAACAGGACATAAGTCTGCCTCTTTCAAAGAGTCAATTATTAAAGTCACAGGGTTACCGAATTGTTCTGTCTTTGAGTATCTAACCCGCACAAGTAACCTGTTTTTCTCAATCTTTACATCTTCGTTTAACAGTGTTTTGAATGGGGATGTCTCGTTATAAACTACCTCACTTACCCTTAGTAAACCATAACATGTTAAGTAATATGCTGCTTTGAATAAATATAATTCATATTCTGAATAACACAATTTTCTCAGGACACGTGACATTTTTTCTAAAATATCCAAGGTAATTGGAAGTCTTGAGTCTTTTTTATTTTTTGTTCGTTTTAAACCTTTTAGTGCATTTTCAATCACGAAGGATTTAGTGTGATCATTTACATTGCCGACAGATAGTTTACAACTGTGCTGTACGCGCAGCCTTTGACGTGAAGGAAAGATATGAACCATAAAATATAATTGTGCGGTACTGGTAAAGTACATTTTAAATCATAGTCATCCAAAAATCTGATAAAAGATTTAAGACCAGTTCGGTTAGCTTTCTGTGTATTTTCTGATAATCCTGCTGTAATTAATTATTCAGCTATTGACTGCATAAACTCCAAATCGTGGGTGGTATCAGCGTCGGAAATGCCTCGGCTTGAGGAGCCATTTGACGAAACTTGTGTACCCTCAATCGAGATAAAGCATCTGTTAAAACATTATACACTCCACTTATATGCTCCGCCTTAAATACTAAATTAAATTGTAACGTCATTAAAGTGAAATGCCGAACGAGTCTCATTACTGCTTCGGATTTTGATGTTAGCGAATTAATGATTTGAACAACAGCCTTGTTGTCTGATCTAAATATTACTTTTTTATTTCTGAGCTCCTTACCCCATAGACAAATAGCGACCAGGATAGGAAAAAACTTGAGAAAGGTTATGTCCGAAAGTATGTTTTCTCTGTGCCAGTTATGTGGCCAAGCAGAATAGGTCCATTTTCCATTAAAATAAATACCGAAACCATTACCTTCCCTACCTGAACTGTCCGTAAATAATTGAAGGTCAGTGTTGGAAACCCATAATTTGTCATTAAATACAGACACCCCTTTAAATTCTCTGAAAAAACATTTCCACGTTTCTAGATCTTCTTTCATACCCTTATTGATTCTGATTCTGTGATGAGCCATTTTGACATTTGAAATGGCGTTAATCAATCTTCGTATAAACGGTCGTCCAGGACGAATTGCCCTACATACAAAATTTAATGAGCCAATCAACGATTGTAAATCTTTCAGTGTAGATTTTCTCATTGATAGTGTGTTTTCTATTTTAACTAACAAGTCAGAGATCTTGACATCTGGAATACGAATAATCATGTTTGTAGTGTCTATTTCTAAACCCAAGAAACACAGTTTTGTTGTAGGCCCCTCTGTCTTCTCATCAGCTATCGGAATACATAACTCAATGCATACACTTTTGAATTCATTCAATCTTTTTTGACAATCATCAGTACCTGGTTTACCAGAAAAGAAAAAATCATCTAAGTAATGAATTATTGTTTCTTCTTTTGAAATTCTCTTAACTGCCCAATCCAAAAATGTGGAAAAATTTTTGAATGTTGCACATGATATGCTACCTCCCATAGGCATTGTCTTTGCATAATAATATAAACCGTCAATTTTAAAACCCAATAAGTCAAAATCCCCTGGTTTTACTATCAATAATTTAAATATCACCTTCAATATCAGCTTTTGCAATATTCGCCCCTTGTCCTAATCTTTGAATTATATTAATCGCCTCGTCAAATTTTGTATAAGTTACCGAAAAAAGCGAAGGGTCGATAAAGTCATTTACCAAACTTTGTTTGGGGAAAGACAGATGATGTATTATCCTGTAATCACCCGATGGCGTTTTCTTTGGAATTAAACCCAATGGCGACACCCGCAATGTTGCTAAAGGACGCTCTTTGAACGGACCAGAAATTATACCGCGTTCGATGTCTTTATTTATCTTTTTCTTGACTATTTCTATGTTATCGTTCGCTGACTTAAGGTGTTTTGTTTCAGTTGGTATTTTTGGACCTGAATAATGCAAAGGAAACCCCCCTTGTACCCATCAGACAAAATTCTCCTATCCTCTGCTAAAGGGTAGTCCATTAACATCTGATCTAATTTAGTAACGTTAATAGGGCTGTGGCCTAGCGACAGTATGTGCGGTTGGGGCTCGTGGAGGCCTGACTGGTCTGGCACGAAAAGAACTAAATGGAGGACGGATAATGTCAGTCTGAATACGAGGAGTTAAATGCCTAGGGTTACCTTCCATCATGCGAGGGTTATTATACTGTGTACACGTCTGATACGTATGATCGCCTCTTTTGCAAATAGAACAGATATGCAAATATTTACATACTTTCCATCTACAGAGGCCTTCATTGTAAGAGATACTTTAACTTGCGAGGAACCATTTCTGAAATTGTTATTATACGACTTCATGTCAGACCTGGTTATTTGCCCCGCCCCAACTGTCGTCAGCCATAGTGTAGTTTTGATTTCACCCCACTTTGCATCGGGGTCACTCGCTTTTCTAATGCGAAATTGCTCATCATAAGCTATCCATCCATTTCCTTGGTTTGATATAGAAGCATTACGCAAAATTTTTAAGTATTTCAACAATTGAAATGCTTGATCTTGATATCTCATTAGATAGATACTCATAAATATAAGAAAGGCGTCTGTGAATTGTTCAATGTTTGTTATCTTATCCTTAATTTTTTCAGCTTTAGTGTGTAGCTGACCTGTATTTTTATCAGTGTATACTGCCCCCCCATAACAATACTCGTTCAGTTCAACGCTACCTTTCAATAAAATTGACAAATTGATGTACTCGTTGTTCCATATTTTTTGTCTGATTGGCATAAGAACATGTGCTGCGATATCATTGTCGGCACTTAATCTTAAATCTGGTGCATTTAATGATGTAATTGCGTTTGATAATATAGGAGCGTTTAATGGCTGACCCCATACATTGCCATTGGAGGAGCTTGTACATGTAGTAAGCGAAACATGCTGCCCAGAATTACCGCTCTGGCTACCCAGTCCCCATAAATTACTATTTACAGGAATAACGTTATTGCTACTTATACCTCTATTTGGTACTGTTACTATCCCCAAAGGAAAAGTCACTGTCACTGTCTGTTCCCTCTCCGGATGAATCTCCGTATGAAGCTGGTTTTGACTTTGGTAATTTTCAACTGAATTTGTCATGTGACTGTTACTGTCACAGTTCACGTCATTGCTTACTGTTACTGTTACTGTCACTGTTCACGTCATTGCTTCTTCCTACTTTTGCACTCTTCCTTGGCGGCACTAATATCCTTTTCTTTGTTGAAACTACACTCTTCTTCTTTGTTTTAGGCATTTTCTTTCTATAATGAATCTAATCTTTTAACATTGTTCTTCCGTAACACTGTAATATCCAACAAAGCTCCAGCATACAACTTTTAAAGTTAAATTTTTAAAAGTTTGTCTAGAGAATTTTGACTCGACATGCACGTTTTCTGTTTCGCCGCAAAGTGAGCTATAACAGATTTAGCATCAAGCACGTGTAGGATTTATAAAAACGAGGCTGCAATTACTTTCACACATCTTGTACTACAACAGTTAATGTGGCGGCCAATTCAAAATAAATTATTTTGTTTAGTATTGAAACAAAATACATTATTCGACATTTAGCATGGAGTTCCGCTAAATCCAGTGCTAGGGGCCGCCTTGAACTTACTTTTAGGTATGAGAAAAGTTCATTGTTGAAAGCCTCATGGTGACATCAAGATAAAGAACAATTATAATAAAAGCGTTGTTCCATTGCTTGGTTCAGCCATATTTTGCGGAATATTTGTCGCATGTACATTTACCATATCCTTCCAATGTAATTTGCTATTAACTACATTGCTTATTGGTGAAGCGGGTGTAATTTTCAAGATTAAAGAACTGCGGAATCAACTTGATTTAAGACATCAACATTCATCACCAATTAATAATATTTCACACATTCTAAGAAAAAAATAACAAATGCCGCTTGTCCAATGAAATGAATGGAAAATGTAAAACATTTACATTAAGCAAAATAAAATACATTAACAAAGTAAGCGAGAACAGAACCGTCAGTCTTAAACGAAAAATCCAAGGACAATGGCAACATCGAAAAAACAAAGAAACAAAAACATGAGTACGCCACAGAAAAGAAAAATGAAGACGCACTAAGTTAACATACATGTCGTTAAAATTTTATCATCCGTAGCAACGGCAAGGGTGATAGATAATGTTTTCTTTTAATCGTCACAATATCTTCATTCAAGGCAGTATTTTCCTTATACTGAACGCTTAGTGATCAAAATGCACATGGAGTTGAAAAACTTAGTACTGTTTTGCTTCCGTGTTCTGTTAAGCATAGTCCATTCTAGCTGTACTTGAACTGTCATGTACGATTAGCGAAAAAGTGTTTTTGTATTATTTAAGTCAATCTTCGTTTGTTGTCAGTCGTCTAATGAGACAATGAATTTCAAATATACACAAAATGTATCTTTGTTAATTTTAAATTAACTATTGTTAGGCCTGAAACTATTACAATATCGATTTATGTTAATGTCTTAAATGAATACCCCTTTTCCGATGAAATGAATGGATAATGTATTTTTTTTTCTACAGTAGTATAAATTATATTTTCATCCAGTTTACGTGGTTTGATATTTCGATTGCTGTTATTTTGAACAGCCATAAGACTGAGTGTTCAAAACTTGCACTCTTTTCTTGTTAAACATGCAAAGAAATACGTTTTCGTAATTAACAAATGTTTCAGTATGCCGTATTGTTCTTGTCATATTTACATTTTATCAGAATCGAGAAAAACGCCACTTATTATCCTGCCGGTGGTGGGACTGGTGACATATTGATGGGTCGTTTGGCCTGCATTGGCAAAGAATTGACTCTTGATAGTTGTCCTAATTTCGGACAGAACATTCGAAGTTGTAATCATGACCAAGACGTTGGAATACGGTGTTACACTGCAAACGAAGGTAATTTTAATATTTAAGACAGACAACTCCTGTAATTTGATATTCTACAAATATAATTCTTTTTAAATAATATATGATGATTTTGGTAAAACAATTATCACTATGCTAATTCGCTGAAGTTTCTTAAAGGGAACAGAACTTTTCTTAGTATAAATATATTTAATCATTTTTTTTATATTAATTGATTGAAAAAATACGCAAAGTTCTATTCATATAGTACCTGGTATTTGGAAATCGATATCGGCCCGACCTTACACTGGCTCAATACCAATATCCAACGTTTAATGCATGCAAAATGTTTCTTTTTCTAAAATCGCTCACGTTTTCATTCCATAGCGACCTAGAAGGGTCAGATGTTAGGTCTTTCATTGATAAAAATCAGTTAATGATCCGTTTTGTTCATCTGTTTTACAATAATTAGTCGCATTCATTTGAAAACTATTTAGCGTAAAATTATAAAAAAAAAATGTTCATGAATTATTTCTTCACGAAATATTATTTGAAAAGGTCAAACAATCATTTCCTTGATATCAACGACCTAAACTGTCGTTGAGCGCCATGCATAACGTCCATATATTAGCACATATAGGGTTTGTAAGTCGCGTCATGTGACTCACGAGAATCTACGATAAACAAACAATTCGAGAACCATTCCCACCAAAACATGACGGCTGATGATTATGACGTTAAAATATTTGTATGAAACGTCATGTATCTTTGTTTAAAATGTAACTTCCGGGTACAATTTTTGAATTTGTATGCAACTTACAGGCCCTATTGCAGGTTTTGAAGGAAAATGATCACTAACATGCATTGAAAGATTGCTAAAACGGACCTTTCGGTACTTGTAAACTTGTAAATATTCACAATGTACTAATTTTGCTGTTAAGACGGTTGGCTTAAAAAAATATCGACCTCTGATGCATGCAACTGTATAAATTTTACAACATTTTCAGACAGCTAGCTATCAGTAAAATAACCAGAACGCCGTGTATTATAAGTTATCATGCATTGAACCAACTAACATGATTATTTATATAGTGTCGAAAATCGTTGAACGGTAAGGCGGCAGCCGCACCGTTCAACCATTTTCGACACTATCTAAATAATCATGTTAGTTTGTTCAATGCATGATAACATTTTTGTGCGGTTATGCTAACTATAGTTTGCATTAAACTACGAAAACGATAATTACAAAATGACCTACATTTTACTACACGATTCTAAAAATAAACACTATACCAACTGACAGCGTAACATGAACAATACACAACTGAGTGATTTATTGATTTTTCAACTTGTATACATAACGTTTTCGAAATACACTGAGCTTAAACCTTTGAAAATGAACGCAGACAAAACATTTAATATAATTTATATGTTATTCCAAATATAGATGTTTTTCGTATTTTAATTTTCAATAACTGTTACATTTGTTTAATGTCGATGTGTTTATTTATCTATGCTTACTGCATGTTTGTTAATGTGAAACACTACATTATCACGGTTATTGATTGTCTTCTTGTGTATGGCGGACACGGTTATTTAGCAGGTGGTAATCAGCCAATAGAATCCAAGTTTACATTCGCATAACCGCACAAATATGTTTATTCACCAGAAGCCTAAAAATGGAAAGAATAGAAAAAAATGCAAGAGATCATACAAAATTCATGTAAATATCGAGCCCAAGCGTTTGCCTATACATATTCAAAGAAAAAAGTGAGGTTCTCATTAAAACACATGTACAGCAATACACAATTAACTGTTTGTTATGCAATTTTAGTATTTTCTTAATATGTATTACTATAAATATGTTTCTTGTTACTTCTAGAAAAGCGTTCTCAATAAATGGAGGTTTAATAATTTGAGTCGAAATTGTCATTATCTAAATGATGTCTCAGTTCGTGTTAAAAAATGCATTAGTTAAAAAAATAAACTAGGTCACTGCACGTTTAGTTTTAGCGGATTGCCAATTCAACAATACATTTCTCTTCAGTGAAGATCGATAAAAAAAAAAACGAAAAACCAACACCAAATGGTGTATAAAAGCTGGTAGACAGCATATAGCCAAAACCACCAAAATAAATGTAAGGATAGAGCTTTCCACTTGAGAGATGCTCCTACGTTTTCTTAATTTGCGATATTGCGAGTTTCTAAATAATGCTAACCTTCCATCAAACGAATACTTCAAATTGAACACAGAATATGTTTCATCTGTATAGTTTTTTGTTAACAACATTATCCATAATACTGAGTAATTAACGGGCATGTAGTTTCTATGCTCTTGTCGAAAATAATCAAATTAAAATTTATTACAGTATCCTGCGCAGATATTACTGAGGCAGTGGAAAGGGAAAAATTAGTCGTTTGCAACATTGCTAGAGGTATTGTGATGCATAGCGTGTTTTGATATTAGCTTAGTCGTCCCACATGATAACATATAAACATTATTATATGTATAAAAAGAAATACATTTTTGTTTTTATTCTATCTTATTAGGTGATCTGCGTGTTTCTGAAGAGCATAACTCTACAGTGGGCAGACTTGATATATTCCACAATGGACGTTGGGGAACAGTCTGCGAAAATGGATTTGATAAATTAGATGCAATGGTCGCTTGTAGACAGCTGACAGATGGGTAACGGAATTTACATAAGATCAAAATTTCTTAATCCTACGCTTTTGCTTGAGAGAGTGTGTATATATCAACACACAAATATATATATATAAATAGTTTCTCTCGAATCAAACTTTTGTTCTGCTCTAGTCTATGTTTTTTTTTTTTTCAATTTAAATTGGGAAATTGTTTTAGCATTGCCGTCAATTGATTCAAATTAAAAATAATTATCTTGAGACACCAGAATATGTTGTGCTGCAATCACCAAAACTTTGAAATAAATGTACGACAAAATATATAGAATAAGTTCGAAAGTAAACAATCCTTCGGCATCAAAGGAGCCATAAACATTCGGTTTTTACAGCAAATGGATTCGAATTTCGATCTTTGTGACGTCCAATTACAGTATTATTATTTTTAGGGCCTAGGAAGGTTTGATAACTTTTTGAGGTGATGAAAACAAATAACATAGATTCATATATTCATTTTTGTTTTCACAGAAATGTAAAGAGTGCTGAATATTATATTGCTGGTGGTGGAACTGGTGTTATATGGTTGGACAATGTAGACTGTAGTGGAAGGGAATTGACATTGAACGGATGTTTCCATAGTGGGTGGGGTGATCATAACTGTAGTCACAATGACGACGTTGGCATACGTTGTTACGCTGCAAAGGAAGGTTAACTGTTATTTTCAAGAATAGAAATATTTATCAATTGAACTATTTTGTTTGCCTGTCGTATTCGTCTCATAAGAAATGTTTTTTTTTGCTCTACCGAACATTCATAGCAGTTACCTTCGGCTAGCTTCGCAGACAAAAGTGAATTCCGCTAAAACCTGTGCTGGTGGCTGTATTGAACTCACTATGAAGTAGGAGTGTTTACTCTTTGTTGAAGGCCTCATTGTGACTTTCAGATGAAGAACAACAATAAAGCGTTGAACCATTTGTTTAATCTTACGTTGTGTTTTTAGGGATTTTGTTCCATTTAGATTTACTCCATTTCCCTTCATTTGTTTATCTTTTTACTTTTTTAACAGACGACAGCACCGTTACTAAAGCCCTAACAAAGTAAAGGAGCACAATTTGACTCCTAGAAAAAAATACAATATTTTACGAAAGGATATGGAGTAAATGAACATGAGACCATAGCACATATGTTAACTCCAACTGAAATAATTTTAATGAGCTGTATGGCCATTTCGGAAATTTATTTCTCATCAGCAGCACTAGAACCCAAACAAAGGAAATCAATAATTTCAAAAAATGTTTCAAATGCATAGTCCAAACGAAATCCGAAATATAAGTAATATCAAACCCAGAATCCCAATAGTCACAACAAAGTTAAGAAACATGCAATGAACTAAAAGAATTTCTTTGGAAGTAATCGGAAATTTCTAAATTTGAACACTTATTACAAGAACTTCAATTATGGACATTCCGGCGATCAAAGAGTTGGCGTAGATTTCTTGTCCAATAAAAAAAATGCATTATGTAAACACTCATTTTAATTGCGATTAAAATAAAATGTCAATGAATCAATATCAATTTGTTAAATAAGTACACTCAATCTTTGCAGATTCAAACGCCATCATTTCAAAATGCATTTTTCCCTTGACAAAAGGGTGAAACTTTGAGAAAAATCCAGTTTTCACAATATTTTTTCCAACTGCAGAAGCTTTTATTCGAAGAATCTAATTTCTTATGAGCTATGAAAGATAAATTAGCTGTTCATTTAATGTTCTATTTCACATCCTTGAGGTCAACAATTCATGGACTAACAAAGAAAGACAAATACGAAAACAACTCTTGAAACATCAACTGAGTATCCTTGTTGCCATTTACATGTATTTGATTTTTGAGTTTTATATTCAGTATACTTGGTCACTTTCTCAACACCGATCGGTTCATATATTTTTTTTTTAATTTTATAATATTATATAATTATATGCATGAAATATAAAAGAAATTAATTGACTGTTAGTTAGTAGCCGTTACTACGAAACTAGCCAGAAAAGAAACTTGCAACATCTAAATTTTTGAAAATTTCACAAAAAACTTAGAAGTATCTCCATTCTCCTTAGCTCTGTCCTTTGCTGGTTTTGGCTTCTCAGTTATATTCAATAAATCAAATTTCTGTATGAATACAAATCATACGAATCATAAATACAAAATAAATGGCAAAATAAGGATCACAGACAGGAACAGAACGTAAATGACGAAGATGAAGCAAAGAGAACCATATACAAACACCACAAAAATAAAGCACTTACAGTATGAACCCCTTAATCAGGGGTGTCACCGGATAATCCGGAAACTTGTTTGTTCTCTATTTGAATTTATACATTTTTCTGTTCATAGTTTTTTTAATGATTTGGTTTGATCTGCTGCAGAAACATAATTTGTTTAAATTCTGAATGTACTATACTTTCTATATTTATCTATTAATTTAAGCACAGAAGGGATTGCATAAAATAGGATCGAAATATATGCAAGTTTATATCAAACAAACTGAAGAAGTATTTTAATATTCATTGTTTGTCATTTACTTGACCAATGAATGAATATAAATATAAAATTTCATAAACTGGTCAGTTTCGACTATTCCACAATGCTTATTATTATTTTTCTATTTCTTCAACTAAAGGGATTATATTGAGTAGATCTTAAAAAGGTATAATTTCAATTTGCATCGAATGAGGCAACCATGTAACTTAGACGGCTACCAATACAAATGTTTCGTTATAATTTTTGCTTAATCTTGGAAACTAATAACCCATGTGAGCAATTTAGGCAGCCTCTACATCAATAACTTAAACAAAACATCAATTTGATGTCACTCTTGTTTATTGAGAGTTCACACTGTTAGTGCTTTAGTTTTTTGTGTTGTATATGTAATGTTCGTGTGTTTTGTGGGCATGTGGTGTCTTTGGTCTTCCGTCTTTTGGTGTTCTTGCTTTTGCCTTGTCTCTGGACTTTGATTTGTGTAGTCTTGTGCTTTGTTCCTTCGGTATTCTACTGCCATTGTTTTGAATAATATAACCTCTCCATATAAGACCTTAATATTCATTTGAATTTTTAGTTATGTAATAGAATGACCCCTCTTAAATAAGGACGTACATGCTTCCAACTTGACTAATGTTTAAAGAGAACACAATTATGTCATGTTTTAATTTAAATGAATGTGGGTTTTAAGACATATTTTATATCTTCGTAAGAAAGGTACCTTCATACAAAAATACATTTCATAATATTAAGATCTCAAGTAATTGAATACAATTTCTCTTGAATTGTATGATATGTTTTTACTTGACACAGAACAAATTACCAATACTGTGAATGTACTTTTATTCGTGGGACTCGATTTTTTGTTGATTGCAAGGTTCGCTAAACCCACGAAATTAAGTTAACGAAATACATTTTTCCAAGTAGATTTAATAGCAGAAAATGAAACCCACGAAATAGCAATTTTTATAGAAATATTGAAAATTGAGTCCACGTATAAATGTAGGTCCACAGTAATCTAAAACTAGACGGCCATAATAAATTGAGGACAGAGCTACAGCAGAGTGAGATGCACCTTAGTTTTTAACTACCGTATTTTCGCGGGGTTTTAATTATCGTGGATTTTCGCGGATGGACTTAAATCGCTAAAATAAATTCCGCGAATATTTTATGTTTTCTCATGATATATATAGGATCTTTGAAAATCCATGAAAATTGAAACCGCTAAATCTTTTTGTATACATTTTCCACTTAAATCCGCGAAATTTTTGACCTGCGAAAATAACCTGTTATACGGAAAATCTTCTAAAATTTAGACATTTCAATTTTCAAAGCATCGAATGTATTGCTTACTAAGTAGTGAACACTCAAAGGTATAATTAATATTTTAGTATTACTACTACTAAGTGGTGAATACTCTAAGGGAATAATTGATTCTTTTTTTCAATTTTAAAACATCTTAATAAACAACATGTTGTTAACAAATCTCCTTGGTGGTACAATGATCCCACCAAGGTTCTTCCCTGTATGTTAGTCACTTAAACGTATTACACATATTGTTAATATTAAGTCTACACTATAAATTTTACAATCAATACAATATTTGTCAAAAATACCAAATGCTCAACTCTTATTTTATAAACAATATTTCAGGGCGAGATTGAATACTTTGATAGGTAAGCATGATGTTCCATGCCATGCAAGGACCCCTAGACAGCAGCACATCTGGCACTTGTTTCAAGCTGTCACGGTATCCTTGCACTGCAAGAACAGCATGCCCCTATTTATATTATCGTTAACGCATTTATTTGTTACAATACGGTAATGAATTTAAAACGAACACACCGCTTTACTATAAGTAGGACACACAATGAATTAAATTCTTTTGGACACCAAATGATTTTATTCATCATTCCTATGAATGAATACATGTGGATTGCTTATTTAATTGATATTTTGATAAGGAACGTGTGGTTAACTAATTTGATTTATTTTCTGAAGACGGCAGAATTTTGTAAAAATCTAGCTTCTAGTTAAACTACAATATGAACAGTGTTTTTCGCTGATTATTATTGTTCCATTGCGCCCTTTTCGGCTGCTTAGGTTTTATTTTACTGGTTTCTTGTGTTTTTTTTTCATTAGGTGACCTGCGTGTGTCTGATGGCAATTCATCTTTTGGGGGTAGACTGGAAATATATCACAATGGACTCTGGGGCACTATCTGTAACGATAGTTTTGGTACAACAGAAAATCATGTTGCTTGTAGACAACTAACAAATCGGTATTTTTGTATAATAATAATGATGCAATTATAATTGAATGTTACCAGCAGTTTTTTTAAATTTGTTTCTACATCTTAACAGATTGTGTATATGACAATGCTTTAATTGAACGGCAAAACTTGTTACCGTAAAACATGATTGTAATTAACGGAATTGTTGAATACTAAATTCAATATTATGATTTAAAAGACTTTACAAATGTAACAATCGAAAAACAAAAAGTAGTTATTTCAAATTGGTTTTAGATAACTATGTATGTTTGAGATTCGCGAAAGAACTAAATCTAAGTATTGATCTTTCGGTTTGATCAGTGTTTGTCTAACGAGTGGTGAGAATTATTTACAAAAATCAGAGTCCAAAGACATGGCCCACACGAGAACACAGGCAACAATGACGCTAGACAGCTACAAAGCTCAGAAATAAAACACAACATTCAATACAAGACACTAATATATATATATGTATTAACTCCCATGAAACTGAGAATGTCATGAGTGTACGAGAAGAGTAAACATGTCCTGCTCTTTGAACAGCAAACGTCACAAGGTCAATGAGGCAAATATGTTTTTCAACGATCTGTTAAGTAGCTGATTGGTTAATGTCTTTTATTAATCCTGAGGCAAAACCAATTTAAGATCATGGTGCGTATTACCTTTTTAACCCTCAAAAAATTCCAAGATTATTTAAAAGAGAGAGAGAGAGAGAGAGATTTTGTAATTCCTTTAGTACTCTTACATGCACAAGGACAGATCAACAGATCGGTACCACAAACATCATTAATGCGAACAAAACTAAAATATTACAACACAACAAACTTAAGTACCGATAATGTGAAATCCTATGAAAGAGAGAGAGCGACATCATCAGGAGGTCCGGAAGGGAAATCGTATTCAAATGTCTCGTTTTGCCTGCTGTTATGGTTACAGGCACTATTATAACACCATTCTTATTTGGTAACATTGATGAGTCATGATGAGGCAATGGCATATGTAAACATTACTCATAAGTATAATTAACACTCTTATACAATGTTGCTATTCTGTATGCCAGAGTAAAGGGGTTATATTGTTTGCCATTTATGACATAATTTGTTATTTATTTATTCTAATATAGCCTGAAAACATATAAGTTAAAACGCAGCACATATATCGTAGGGCTTGCATATTTTACGAAAGGATATGAAGTAAATGAACATGAGAACATAACACATATGTTAACTCCAACCGCAATAATTTTAATGAGCTGTATGGCCATTTCGGAAATGTATTCCTCATCAGTAGCACTAGAACCCAAAAATAGGAAATCCATAATTTAAAAAAAAAATGTTTAAAATGCATAAAACCAAACGAAATCCGAATAATCAGTAATATCAAATATAGGTCAGCACAAAACTATGATGGGGGGGGGGAGTTAATCTGTCGGTTTTAGAATTTACATAAATTTTAGATAATAGTAATTGAACAAAGTGTACATGTGAGATATTATCTCATATTCAAGTACACAATATCTAAGAAAAATAAAGAGCTTTCATCTCTACCACGGGGAATTGTTTTACAAACTGAACATTGCAATAAAAGACAAATTCTTGTATCAAATATTTTACGAAAGGATATGGAGTAAATGAACATGAGACCATAACACATATATTAACTCCAACTGCAATAATTTTAATGAGCTGTATTGCCATTTCGGAAATTTATTCCTCATCAGCAGCACTAGAACCCAAACACATATGTTTTTACTGATGTTGTTTATATTAAGCGTTCTAAAAACTAAAAAAATATATGACTTTTTGTATTTTTAGATTATTATATTAATGAACCCCTTCAATGACAGAAAGACTAAGAGTATAAAATGACATCTTTTCAATGGAAAAGCCAAATCACCTTTGCAAATGTGAAAATATATATCAATATTTATCGGTAATTTGTATTCTCATGAAGCAAATATTTTTTCAGTATTTGCTACTGCCCGAATACGAAAAAAATTGGCAAAAAGTATCTTAGGCCACGCCTACTTTGTCAATCAGAATCAATGAAACTAAAGAAATAGACATCTAAAGAGACTCTTACCGGAACGTACAAATTCTTTAACTAATCAATACTAGTCAATTTCACGATTCGTTGATAAGTAACATCCATTTTCAAAATGTTTTCTTTTAATTGATTTAGTTAATTACCGATAAAAAGAATAATAGAAGTTTTGTTTTTGATACAAGAAATATTGGCTCCAATTATGGACTCGCCCACAAGGGGCTCGTCCATTATTGTTCGCCAATATTTTTTGTATCGAAAAACTTCCATTATTCTATATATAAATTCCCGTCATATCTTTCATTTTGACAATGTGAACATTCTTTACAGTAAAAGCAAATAAACTGACATCATACAGGGCTTTCTTTTTCATGAGCATCTCCTACTATCTTATCATTTTTCAAAATTAAACTCAAGAATTTTCTTTCTAGGTAATTTACAGTTAAAACAAATGAATGTCATTATAGTAAACGGCTGTTTCATCCAGTAGTTTAGACAACCATTATTTTTTTCATATCTATGTAATATAATTTGTACTTCATAGGGAGCAATACAGGTAATATTGAAAAGGTCTAGTGTTTGAAAATAGATAAGTTTAAGTCCTTCTCAATCTCCTCGAACAACCTCTTGGAGAAATAAAGACTTTTACTACTGCATGCAGATTGTCAAATAAATAAAAGAGATCTTATGATTGATTTTATGATATATTTGTTTATATTGTGACAGCGATGTTAAAAGTACATCTTATACTGCTGGGGGCGGGACTGGTATGATATGGATGAACAATGTTAAGTGCAATGGTGAGGAAAAGGCATTGAGTGCGTGCCTATATAATACTGGGGACAACAGCAATAAGTGTGATCATGGTCAAGATATCGGTATTATTTGCTATGACGAAGATGAAGGTTAGTTTTGTGAGCAAATAATATAATATTCTCTATAAGGTGCGAACAATTCTCTATCCACAGCTGCCCTTTCACACTCAAACTTGACTTATCTACCACCTTTAGCTTTGAATCTGAAAGTCAGGCTTTCCAAGCTAAAATAACCAAAAATATGCCACTTTTATATAAGAAGGAAGTGCGACACTTGTCCTCGCGTCTTTCAATACACTGTTAAATAAATGTCAACAACAAGAACTTGAACATTAAATTCACATTGATATCTCAACTAGCCTTGCATATTTGGTTATCTGAACTTAACAAGGCTGTGGAATTCAGAACATAGGAGAAACTGGTAGTCCGTTACAACGACGTACATCGGATCATTTGTATAGTACTTGTTTTCCCAAAATTATAAGATCTTATATATATACTAACGGAAAAAGAAACTGTGCATGACTTCAAAATGGTATATATATACCAAAAATAGAATAAAAAAGATAATAGGAAACACCTACAATGGCCGAAAAACATAGCCACATGCCACAAAGTAAATAGGAACTGCACAAGAAAAAAAACCACAATAAAAATACAAAAGACAAACGTAAACAACGATAGGAACTCAGGACAGCCGGACTTGGTACCGGCACTTGCAAAAGCCAGCGGTAGGGTTAAACCGGTTAATGGGAACCCAAACCTCCCCTTTCTCTGTCCCGTTTCCTTACAGTATAATAAACATACGAATAAAACCCATACAGGTAGACTACTAACTCCATGACCACAATCTAGAAAAGAAAAATTGTGGAAGAAAACGTGAGTTGAAAGATGGGTCAAGCAGTGCTCGCCGCTAAACTACCGGCTAGCTCAAGGAGCCTAGTCTGCTGGTAAAACACCGTCGCGCTACGGAAGAAAAATCAAATTTAAAGCTCCCAATGGGTTTGGTAAAGAATCATCATGTATTTCAGTAGACATCGGCAGTATCAGTGCGAGGCCAGTATGTATGTTAAATCCTGTTAAATCTATGACTGTGATAAAAATATTTTAAAGTATACCCGTAAGTAATTAAAGAAAATTCCCCGATTAGTCCAAGAGATAGTTTGTAAGATCCAGAAGACAATATTTGTAGAATTCGAGGGCAATTTTTCCAGCAGACAATAGGGATACATATGGGGACCAATCGTGCGCCACTTTAAGCAGATTTGTTTCTTTATTCGTATGAAGCCAAGTTCATACAAGGGCTTGTTCAGAAAAAAGACAATAAGCTAGCAAAGTCCTCTAATATCAGCTTTCGTTATATAGATGATGTACTTTCTTTGAACTATCCTCAATTTAAGGATTACCTTCATCTTATATACCCAAATGAACTTAAAACAAAACTTTACGACAAGGGTGTTGATTTTGACTTTCCAATAGTGACTTTCCCGTTTTTTTTGCAGTATTATTCCTATATCTCCAGCATATTGCGTGTACATTTCACAACTCATTTGCTATTGCCTTGCCTGTAGTACGTACAGCGATTTTGTCAACAGAGCGAAATTACTGTCTCCAAGACTTTGACATCAAGGGTATGTTCAGTCACTGTTGCAATTGTCACTACAGAAGTTTTACGATCGTCACAATGGTTTGACAGACCGTTACAATGGTTTGACAGACCGTTACAATGTTTCTATTTCATATATGAGAATAGATATCTTTGGGTAGATCCACAGTTATTACCGGACTGACTAACACCGACTGTGAAAAAAACCGGACTTTCCACTGGCAGTTAGACGGGTGCCACGAGTGGAGCACATCATGCTTACCTATCCGGAGCACCTGATGATACATCAGTTTTTGTAGGGGGTTCACACTGCTAGTACTTTGGTTATGTGGAGTTCTTGTTCATTTTTGATTATTTTTTTTTCTTTGTCATACTGTCTCGAATAAGAATTGCCGTGATTTTGGATTTATGATTTTAGAATTCATCCTTTCCTCGTTCTTGCTTCGGTATTTTTTGCCGATGTAATTACATCCTATTCGCAGTCCCAAATTAAGCAAGAAATCAAATTTCGTTGAAATCAGACCACTTTGAAATCTTGAAGTATTTTGGCGACCATCTTGGAAACGACAGCCAGAATAAACTGACCTTAAAGTTCAAGATCTTTCACTACCGATATTAGGATCAACATCGGAAGCCATTCGTTTTCTGACCCATATACACTAGGATTTCTTAAAATAGGCAGAAAGAGGCCGGTTGTCAGAGATTTCAATGTAACAATTGAATAACATGATTTTTTAGAAACGTTTACGTACTGAAGGTACACCTGCATGTACTTCAAATTATAAAAAAATCAGCTAATAACAGAGTGCTGTCTATTTCAAACAAATAGACTAAGGGTTTCTGCTTTTTATACGTATTAAACTTTTTCCCGCAATTTACTGTCGTTTTGAAACGAAATCGATATCTAGAGACAGAGATTTTCCTTCATTCTACCTTAGGAATTGTTCTAAATACCTCTACCTTTGCTGTATTTTAAGCAGGTGACGTTTATTTATAAACAACGATTCTGCCTTTTTATACGCCCGTCTAATGACGGGACGTATTATGGTATACCGATGTCCGATTGTCCGTCCGTCCGTCCGTCTGTCCGTCCGTCCGTTTCAAATGTCGCGCTCTAACTTGATAACCCTTTGGCCAAATCACTTCTAAGTTTGTAGAAGTATTGGGTACTATGACCTGACGATCTGTATACTTTTTCGTGAAATTTCGATTTTTCTTGCAAGAGTTATGGGACTTTATTCGTCAATTTTTAGGCAATTTTTCATATGTCGCGCTCTAACTTGATAACCCTTTGGCCAAATCACTTCAAAGTTTGTAGAAGTATTGAGAACTATGACTTGACGATCTGTATACTTTTTCGTGAAATTTCGATTTTTCTTGCAAGAGTTATGGGACTTTATTTGTCAATTTTAAGGCAATTTTAAACATATTGGCTTTACTTGACAATCTTTCTTCAAACTATGTAGAGATATCAAGCTTAATAGCCAGTTAAAGGTTCATTCTAAAATGAGAACCCCTTACCTAAATTACATAAGTGACGACGGGCGTATCATGCGACTTGGCGCAGCTGTTTATTATATGATACATGTATAACAATTACCAACCGTAAATACTTATTGTCTCTCGTTCATTAATGCATATCATATAATTGTAAAACTTCAGTAGGAAGGTATATTGGTATCTTGTATAACCCAATAAAAAAATGGATTTTTTCTAGACTTTTTTTTTGTTTCAATAGGTGACTTGCGTCTAACCGACGGAAGCAACACAAGAGAAGGGAGGTTGGAGATATATCACAATGGAGAATGGAGGGCAATTTGTTACGATAAATTTGAAAATGCAGATGCACTTGTTGCCTGTAGACAGCTAACAAATCAGTAAATATAATCTTAGAAAATGTGTCAAGTAGTATTTTATGTTTGTTCCACGAACATGAATTTGTTGTTGTAAATATGTTAATAATGTAACACGTGTACAGCATAACGAAACCGTTTATTTTGGAACTAAGTTATTGATTGTACTATACAAACATAACAATATCCTTATGATGTGAATAAGTTTGGTTTATTCTGCAATATTTAGTACTGTGAGTATCGGCACAAATAAGGGACAATGTTTACTAGCAAACTATTCTTATAAGATATTAGAGACGAGCACTCCTTTACCAATCTTTCAGAACTGTGTATTGTTCTATTCTCTCCCTCCGATATTGTGGTCATCGAGTAATTAATCTTCCTATAAGAACACGGGACAGAGAAAAGGGATGTTTCGGTACCTATAATCTGGTTTAACCTCACTACTGGCTTTTACTGGTTCCATTGCAATCCGCCTTGTCCGGCTAATCCGAATTTCTATCTTTGCTTTCATTTGGTTTTTGTTATATATGTTTTTCCTTAGTAGTTCCATGGAAGATTGTAGCATGTAATTGTAAATTTCAGCCATTGTAGATGTTTCCTGTTGCCGCTTATCATTTCATGCTAATTACTTTGTAAGTTGTCGACAATCACCTGAAATTAAGAATTTCTGTGACGATATGGTAGTTACAAGAAGTTTCTCAAATAAACTGTCGACAAAACACTGCAACAAAACTTATACGTCTAAATATGTCAGCGAATAACTAAATACCGAGGTTACTGTGAATTTATTTTCTGCATATGCAGTGCAGATAAAATCTAAACTTTTGGATGACAATTAACTCAAAGATGTTAAAAACTGATAGAGAACAAATAACCAATATGATCTAAATGTAAAGCCATAATCAGTTAAGGACAGAGCTTTGCATGGGGTAGATACTCCTTAGTTTCAACAAAATTTACAACAATTTAGATATTGCACGGTTCCAAATAGAATCGGCTTTTGGGTCAGCACCGAAGTACTGACTACTTGGCTGTTGAATATCCTCGAGGACTAACAGTCCACCAGCAGAGGCAACGACCCACTGGTAAAAGTAAAAAAAAAAGAGATACCCCGGTTAAACCCTACCGCTAACTCCGATACCAAGCCCGGCTATCCCGAGTTCCTATCGTTGTCTATGCCTTTTGACATTTAAATGTTTTTCTTGTGCTGTTCCCTGGTGGAATGTAACATGTTATTGTAATGTTCAGCCAAAATAAGTGTTTTATGTAATCTTTCTTTCATTAAAGTATTTAATTGAGTGATGTTTTACGGCAACTGCAACAATATTTCATCTTATTGTGGCAAGACCTTTTGAGTATAATGAACAATTATAATACCTATATATATATATGTATAATATATAAAATATTATAAATCCATAAAGCTGTATACATGTTAAAACAAATGTGTAAAATATTAAAAACATGGAAAATATTTGTTTTAAGTATACAAACAAAAGAAATTAGTTTTAAGTTGATCCATTTTAATCTTACAAAATAAATTGATTACTTTTAAAAATTGAACGATTTTTTTGCCAGCGACGTTTGCAAATAGGTTGTTAAGACAATCATCGGTGTAAAGATCGTGCCTGATATCGGCAACATCTACATATTCTATTAAAACATGTTGGATTAAATAAGGACAGTTGCATGGACTACATTTAGGTCGGTCATCACTGTTTAGTTTAAAACTATGTTTTGTGTGTCCTATACGACATCTTGCCAACACTACCTGTTCCCTACGATTGTTACCGTAGGAACCAACTTGTTAACCGACCTCTGACTGTACTCACTACAGTTAATTATTCGTTTGCAGATTGCATTTGCCCTGCCATAACTTTCAAATGTATTTACCGATTAACGGCTTAATGACAGTCTACGGTACTAGACAATCTGCAATCTCGTCATCTAGTGCATCTTTAGCTTCCTGGTCAGCAACTTTGTTTTCATAGATTCTTACATGACTTCTTTGCTTAATATCCTCGTGTATCGTAAAGTCGAGACTCCAAGGCTATTTTGCCTCAAACAATTTTTAATTAATTTCAACAATGCTGTAAATTACAAAATAAATATTGAGAATACTTGTACTCTCTTTTGGCACAGATTAAATTATTTCTACATCTTAGAAGGTTAACAAAAAAGCCTTCAGAAACTTGGAGGGCATTTCCACTATAATTTTGGTAGTGTATTGTAAAGTCGAGACACCATATTTGCATACCGTGGTGAATATAAATGAAAGATTGAAGTAGCATTTTATGGAGACCATTTTATGTACTGCTTAATCAAAATTAAAAGCAGTCATGTATCTCTTTCAGTGTCACAAAATATTAAGAGTATGGCACTGTACTAAAATTCCCGGCAGAGTAAAAATATATTTGCTAAAGACTTTTAAACTGCTTATTTAATTTCCCTATTGAAATCTGAATTCTTTCTTTTATCCACCATGTTTTGTCACATGGTCAGGTGTTATGAAAACGAAAGCTGGAGTCAACCTCAAAAAGACTAGTCATTAAATATACGAAATAGTTTTGCTGCACCCATAGTCACAGTTTTTACATTGTAAAAAGGTTAAATGAATAAAAAGTGATATGCTTTGTCAGACATTTTTCTCATATTTCTTAAAACATAAGTTAAATTTCAGTCATAAATTCTTTGACCCAGATATGCAAATTAATCAGCTGATCGTGTCTTTCATGACCTTGGTGACTTAGGTGCTCTAAAAATAACCAAAATTGGATTCCTTAAAATTGACATTAACAAAAATGGCGGAAATCGGCATCTTTCAGGTTTTGTTTGTTTTTACCTGTTAAAATATTGATTTTGAACAGATACTTGTAGAAATTTACAACCCAGACATCACTTACATTTTGGCAATCCTGGGTCAAACAATTGCTTTAACGCCATTTAATGAATATGCAAAATGGATGACCCTCGACTTCACAATACACGACGATACTACATGTACAGTTGACTTGTAGAGTTCCGATATTTTTAAAATAATCTAGTTTTTTTACGCTTTCAATTGGCAGTAAGCATTAAAGTGAATCAGACCAGATCATGGAATTGTAGTCAGTACGTCGGTGCTGACTTGAAAGCCGATTCTATTTAGAACCTTGCAATATCTAAATTTTTAAGGAGGGTCTCCCTCATGCAAAGCTCTGTCCTTCGCTAATTTTGGCTATACATTTAGATCATATTGGTTATTTGTTCTCTATCAGTTTTCAAACATCTTTGAGTTTATGGTGTTCCAAATGTTTAGATTTTATCTGCAGTGGCGAAACATAAGAGACATATACAGTAAATTCACAGCAACTTTGGTATTTAGTAATTTATTTGCAATAAAGCTACAAATTTTAGTGCTAAGTAAATAGTAAATATAGAACTAGAGGATGCTGGTAGGAGAGTTGCTGTACGATCTTTAAAAAAATCGACTGCAGAAGCCACTATGTGTCCGTCATTAGAGTGATCTGTGTAAATTTGCGAGTATTCATGATGTTCAGATTTAATTTTTGCATAGTCCTTCTGAAAAGCCAGAAGATTGGTGTCAGATTATTAATATTTGCGTAATTCGAAATTCATGTTTGTTTTGGAGTCAGCCAAGGAGGTTTTTGGGAGTTTCGATTGAGGCTATTTCATCAAAATCTATATTAGCACATTCTAGGTGTGGCGTGATACGGTCCAAAGGTTCTTTAACTTAAAGAGGTTTGAAAACACTGTGAGTAGAATTGGAAAGATACGCTTTAAGCTTTGTTACATATTGTAAACCAAGTTTGACACGACTGCCTTCCAAGGATGGATTATTGGCTGCAATATCAAGACTCTCCACAGGAGAAGTTCTGAAAGCAAACCTTGGTGATAATGGTATCTAATAATTTAATGTATGATTTACGGGCGGAACAATAAATAAATAAAGTTACCTGCCCAAGGTCGATGGTTCTCTCCGGGCACTCCGGCTTACTCCACCACTAAAACAGACCGTCATGAGATAGCTGAAATACTACTGAAAGTGACGTAAAACCCCATATCAACGTACCAACCAACCAACAATAAATAAAACAGCCAAATTCTAACGTTGATCGGAACAACAATCCATATAAATTTAATAAAACAGTGAGATCCGTACCCCAATCGGTACTAAAAACAATTTTTAAAATATCTAAAGCCTTGAGACATTTATTTTTTAGCATTTTGATATAAGAGAGAAAGGAAACTTTACTGTCAAAGATTAAAAAACAACGACAGTAGAATACCGAGGGAACAAATGAGTGGAATTTACAAAAACCTGGCCAAACAAGGACACAGAAAACAGTGACGTTAAAGACATAAAACAATGACGTAAGACAAATACAAAGTACAGAAATAGAAAACACAACACTAAAAAACAAGGCACTCACAGTGTGAACTCAAGTGGAACTGAGAGTGACATCAGGGCTCCGGAAGGGTAAGCATGTTCTGCGCTGTTAACAGCACCCGTCACACTGTTAGTGAGTCAATCTAGCAAAATGTCAAAATCGGTAGTCAATTCCAGGAAGATGTGAATCTAGCTGAACAAAGGAAATTGGCCTCTATAACAGTAGTTATAGGTTTATTATATATTAGTTTAAGTCTTGACTATTGGTGCATTTTTCACTTTAATCAAAACTGTTTAAGAGCTTGACACTTCAAAACTGTTTTCAATGTCCCATTTTTCGATTCTGTTTAGACACTGTTGCAATTCCCATTCTATGTTATTCATGTGTTTAACACGATATCAAATCAGGAAATCATCCGCATATAATAATCCGTCAATGCTTTCTATAAGGACCAGGAACAAGCCTTTTATTTTTATACCAAACAACGGTAGTAGAATACCGAAGGAACACAGGAGGGAAATCCCCAAAAATCGAAGTCCAAAGACATGGCCAAAACGAGAACACAGAAAACAATGGCGCCAGACACAAAACAATGACGTTAGACAGACACAAAGCACAGAGATAGAAATCACAACATTCAAAACAAAGGCACTCACAGTGTGAACTCCAGTGAAACTGAGAGTAACATCAGGTGCTCTGGAAGGGTAAGCATGACAGCACCCGTCACACGGTCCGTGAGGTATATAAATGTTTTTGAAATATCTGTCGCGTGGCTGATTGGTAAATGCCATTTTCTAATCCCTTAGACAAAACCAATCAAAATTCATTTTACACGTTACTTCTCTAATCCTCAAACAGTACCAAGTTTAAATTTTGAGGAGCTTTGTAATCACTTTAGTATTCAAAGATGGACAAGGACAGATCAGCTCCACAAACATAACGGACGAAGACCATTCTAAAATTTAACAAGACAACACAAAAAACTAAAGCACTGACAGTGTGAACTCCCATCAAAAACCGAGAGCGACATCAGGTGGCCCGGAAGGGTAAGCATGTCTTGCTCTGTTAACAGCACCCGTCTCACTGTGAGTGAGTCAATCCAGGAAAATGTCAAAGTCGGTAGTCAAATCCGGGAAGACGTGAATCTAATCAAATAATGTGACAGAAATGATACTTCCTTGCAAAATGCCCATCTCTTGTTCAAATAAGTCAGAAAATGTCGAATTGACTCTGACGTTGAAATCTCGATCCTTGAAAAAAGTCACAATAAAATGAGGCAAGCTTCATGGCAACCCCATATCAAAGTGTTGTATCGTATGCTTTGTCTATGTCGAAAAATTTTTACAGGAACGTGGAAAAGGCGTCTCATTATGCTACGACTGGTGGACCCAGTAGGAAATGGATGGGCATGATAGCTTGTGATGGCAGAGAATGGAGACTAGATCGTTGTACTTATAGCATTAAGGATAGTAGATATTACAGTCTCTGTGAAGTCGTTGGAATTCGCTGCTTTGTCGCTGACGAAGGTTAATTACTTTCAACAGTTAGCTTAAATTTTGGAAGAACCAAAATAGAAATGGCTGCCATAAATGTAAACAAGAATTACAACTCCTTAAAATATAAATTTTGTATATTATTTTATCACAAGTAGTCCGGATACAAGTTATAACTTCTGGTGAGGATATGATATTCATAGATTGTGTTTAAAACTTTAGCATGAAAAGTTGAGAACAGCAATGAAACTATCTCAGGCAAATTCAAAGATCCTTTTAGCTGATTAATCAAAAAGCATAATTATGTATAAGTAATTTCAAATAACTGCTACAATGTAGTTGTTTGGTTTGATTAGTACGCAATATTTATAAAGCAAAATTACAGGAAAGGTGTTTTTGTAACCATTGTATTTTAAAGGTTCAAACGATCCAAAGTATGTATGAGGACGCAAAATTTACCAGCAGTGCAAAGCTTGTTCTCATAGGAGAAGGTGGATTTCTGACAGTAGTGAAAAAAAAATAGAAAGCATTTGAGGACAAAACTCATGCAAAGCCCTGTCCTTAGCTTATTTTGGCTTTACATTTAGATCATATTGGTTATTTTTTCTCTATCAGTTTTTGAATACTCAATGTATCTTTGAGTTGATGGTCTTCCAAACGTTTAGATTTTATATGCACTGAAGAGACATAAGTTGTCGAAATTCGCGTATGTAAAAATTATATTCACAGTAACTTCGGTATTTAATTAATTGTTGTCCACAATTATGATTTTCTATGAGTGTGTTATCAATCTTAATTTTTTTCTAGTCATACCTTTTTTTATATCAGTTTAAGGTTCATTTAGTTCTGCGTCAAAGCAGTTGCTCAAAAACTCATTTGTTTTGGATATTTTTTTCCATTTTGAAGATATTCTCGTGTTCTTGATATCACAATGAAAGTAAGGTTTGGTATGCATTAAGATGGATTACAAACCATTTCTTTTTATATGCTTTTATCAAGTCAAGACAAATTCTGGCTTCCAATTTTCCGATGGTTTTTGAACCCAATCTATGTTCGATTTAAAAAACTTTCCAGAGAGCTGGCCATAGTTGAAGTAAAAAAAACAAAAACAAACAGAGAGAGCTGACCATAGTTGAAGTAACATAGAAAAAATATACAAAACAATACAAAACAAATACAAAAACAAAATCAAAATTTAAAACACAAGATACACTACAACAGAATATTTCGTGATTTTATTTTTCATGTCTCATTAGGTGACTTACGTTTAACGGATGGAGATACTTTAACTGAAGGTAGATTAGAAATTTATCACAATGGCCGCTGGGGAACTGTTTGTAACAACAGCTTTAGTGCATCTAGTGCTATTGTAGGCTGCAGACACCTAACAAATCGGTAAGAATGTCCCTTTCTGTACATTTTGACCTAAACACCTCTTCAAATTATATTTCATGTAAATAATTAAATCATACAAGCGTTTTTTTCAAATCTTTTACTTTTTACAGTAAAAATGTCCATAAAATGAAAATAACTATACTTTAAACTTACTGTGTTGAAGACTGTACGCTGACCCCTAGATGCTGGGTCATTTTAACCTTTCTTTTTTTATTTATTTGCTCAATTATAAGCAGCAAAATGGATAAGACGCACGTTTATCTAACTTAGATCGCCATAAAAACAATATCTTACAATAATATGTAGGCAGACAAGTTAATTCAAAAAGTACAAATGAATACATTTAGAGCAATGAATACAAAAAGACCTAAAGAGCAATTACACAAAAGATAAAAAACACAAAGGGTGTTTTCAGGTGTGTATGTGTGCATGTGTTTGGCCTATACAATCATGTAAATGAGCCTTAAGTATAATCGTAACAGAAGAAATCTTTAAAATTTAAATATCCGAATAACGTCTAATAATTTTTATATTTTTATTATCTGAATGCGTAGCACTAGCGCTAATCAAACGTTTGAGGTTCACATCAAGATAATAATAACATCAAGATAATAATAATTGAACTAGAAAATTGATACATATTTCATGTTCAATGAATGCATTTTCAATTTGAACAGCAATGTAAAATATGCAGCTTATTATACTGCTGGTGGTGGTAGTGGTCCAATATGGATGGATGATTTGGTTTGTGGAGGCACAGAATGGAGATTGACAGAATGTTCACATTTAGGTTGGGGTCATCATGACTGTACACATGACCAAAATATTGGAATACGATGCTTTGCGGCAAACGAAGGTTAGTTTTTTTTTTACTAAAAAGAAAACCAAAGGTCAAAGAAAATTAATAATTAACGCATGTTACTCAAATTGATAAATGGCATTATCCTTAGCCCTTGGAATATTATTTCATGTCATCCGATTTTCTGGGAAACTTATATAGCACAAATTTTTAAAGGCATTTGTACGAAAGTTGATACTACCAATTCGAGATACAATATAACAATTTTCGAATTAAAATTTGTGATTCAATATCGCTTTTTCGTTTTTTCAATTTCTCAGCTTCAAAATACAAGATATGAAATGCAATATCTAGAAAAACCAATCAAAAGACAGCTTTGAAAAACAGGGAAAATTTTCTGTAACTTACAGTTGTTAAAATTGTGTCAAAACAAAAGGTCAAAGTCCCCAGCAACAACATTATTTGTTATTGATGTCCCTGGCAACCAAATCTGAGGTACTTGTGTATTGTAATGTTGAAATAAAAATAAATAGCATTGCCAACCGGAGGTGTCTTTCATATCCGTAGCAAGAAAATAGTTTGTGGCAAAGGTCCTCACCATCAAGGAAATAAAAGGTGCATAACTTTTGTTTCCATCATATTTTTTTTATCAAAAAGGGAAAAAATATACATGTTATCATGACCAAAACTGGTGAAAAACCTAGGACAGTTCTGTTAACAAATGACTTTTTAATTTTAATGTAGAATTGAAGCTCAGAGTTCTCGCTCTATTCTTTCGTTACGTTTTCTGTGACTTGAAGTCCTGTAACAGTTATAATTTTAATGTAGAACTGTTTAATATAGCGTGAAGATGCGCAATAATCTTTCAAAATTTGAAGATGACTTTTTTCCGAGAGAGGAAATGATTGAAAAATTGAAAAAATAAAATAACTGAAATGATAATTTTAGTTGCACTTGAAGAAGGTGTACAAATCAATGCGCATAAACCAGTCATGGACAATCATATCCGGGTAGCAATCACATACATATCAACCCCCCACCCCAAACAAAGGATTAAACCACTTTTAACTTAAAACAACGGCAGTAGAATAACGAAGGAACAAGAGAAGCGACGACCACAAAAATCGAAATCCAAAGACATGGCGAAAGCGTGAACAGAGAAAAACAAAGAAAAAACATGGACCTTAGACAGGTACAATGCACGGAAATAAAAAGACGACACCAAAACCTAAGGCACTCATAGTGTGAACTCCCATGAAAACTGGGAATGACATCAGGTGCTCCGGAAGGGTAAGCATGTCCTGCCCCGCTAGCAACACCCGTCATACTATCACTGAGTCTGTTTAGTAGCGGATTGCTTCATGTCATTTTCTAACCCTTAGACCCTTAGACAAAAAAAAACAATGAAATTCATGATAAATGTTACTTCTCTAACCCGCAAACAGTACCAAGGTGAATTTTTGAAAAGCTTTTTCAAATCTCTAGAGTACGAGAACAATCACAAGAACAAATCGGTAGAACAAACATTACTGACGAAGACAAAACTAAAATTTTACAGAATGATATACGAAAAACCAAAGTACTGACAGTGTGAACTCCAATTAAAACCAGGAGTGACATCCGGTTCTCCGGATGGGTAAGCATGTCCTGCTCAGCTAGCGACACCCGTCACACTATCAGTGAGTCAATCCAGAGTTGAGTCAAAACCGGTTATTATAATCCGTGAAGACGTGAAATCCAGCTGAAAATGTCCGTGGTTTTTATTTGGGACACAGACACGGCATAACTGTCAATGATATCATGGTGACGGCCATAAAATTTCTGAAGGTATGAAAACAACAATGGCTGAACAAATCCCTGACTAAGCAACTTTTGGGACAGTGTTTTGCTCCATTCAAAAAATCACTGTATAAACTGCATGCGCGACAGTAACGAATCAACTGTGAAATGTACACTCTATAGACTGGAGAGGTAGGTATATTGCTGCTCAGAAAGGAAAAATTTCACAATTGAGAAGTTAAAATCATCACGTTTGTCATATAGCTTTAAGTTAGATTTCAAACGTCCATCTGCATCAATGTATATACAAAAATCTAAGTACGAAGCTGAAGTAGGTGTGTCAGTTGTCTCTTTAATTTCATTGGAATAGATCTGGTGTAAATATTCCTTATATTTTGGATTATTAAGAGAAAGTACATCGTCTATGTAGCGGAAGCTGAAATTAAAGGACTGGGCTAATTGTTTTTGTTTTTTTTTCTGTGTTAGCCCTTGTAAAAACTTGGCCTAATACGAGAAAAGAAAGAGATAAGCTAAAACTATCTATTAAAAATTCCAACATCTTGATTACGTCATTCTCCGTGCACTTCTGGTTTGACTCAGTGTAGTTCTTTACAAAATATGCTTTGTCTTTCCCTACTTTTAAGTAAGTGTATCTGCGTTCTCCGTTTTTAGTGCAGAAACATTGATGTACATGTAATAAATCAGAAATTATTGTTTTCAATTTATTGTGTGGCAGGGTAGTATAAAGAGTAGAAAAATCAAAAGTTTGTATGCTGTGGCAATGGGTAAGACTGCTAGAGGATAGCTGTTCAAGAAGATCTTAAGAATTTTTGAGAATTCGAATTCAATACTTAAACGATAATTTCAACAGCGTCATGTAAGATTAAAATATAGACATACAAGACCAAAGAGTCCAGATATTTATATATTTCACAGACAGCGTCGATATATCTGGAGTTATTTGCACAATGTGACTTTTTTAGTATATTCACAGCACCGGCTGCATGATCATGTATGCTATGTGGATAATAGTATATTGTGACCACAGACGGAATACGCCCTTTGAAGGATATAATCAGACCATATTTCCTACACACAATATTCTGTACGATTATGCGGATGTGAACCTGAATTATACCAATTGATAAGCTAATTTTTTCCCCAAAATCGGAATTCAGCAAAAATCTAGCCAATGACATGTCAACTTTTGCATGTGAGAGTCGCAAAAATGCAATATGCCTCGTAATTCGCGCGATGACTTCAGTTTTCGATCATATTGTATGTAGCGAAATATCGGGTATTTTAGACTTTGCACAAAAACAGCAGTATTCAATCGATATCGAACGGAATCTTCGGTTTCTCGACGAAATTAGCAGTTTCCGATTGAAATCACTAAGTAACTTTACATCGAAAACGGTAATAAGCGAAAGCCAATGATATCACGGTTTCGGATTTAAATTTCATCCAATCAGAACTGGAAATTCAAAATGTAATGAACTAACCAAAGCTGATGATCCTGTTTATAGATGAAAATTATCTTTATTTGTTCAACTAAACTTATTACACAAAGTAAAAATCAAACAGAAGGTTGTAATAACCATTTTTGGGTATGAACGATCCGTAGACTGAATATGGGTGGATTTAATCTAAAATGTATACATATGAAAAAGAAAGGAAATGGGGTAAATGTCAAGGAGACAACATCCCATATCCAGGTTAAAACGACTCAAAACAAAGCATCTAGGGGTCGTTCACTTTAACATTTGTAAATTTCGTGGTTTTACTGTTAGTCCCCGAGGGTATCCACCAGCCCAGTATTCAGTACTTCGGTGCTGACCCGAAAGCCGATTATTTTTGGAAACTTACAATATCTAAAATTTTGTAAATTTTGTTGAAAACTAAGGAGTATCTCCCTCGTGCAAAGCTCTGTCCTTAGCTGATTTTGCCTTTACATTTAGATCATATTTGGTTTTTTTGTTCTCTATCAGTCTTTAAACATCTTTGAGCTTATGGCCTTCCAAACGTTTAGATTTTATCTGCACTGAAGAGACATAAGTTGTTGAAATGCGCATATGCAGAAAGTAAATTCACAGTAACTTCGGTATTTCGTTATTTTACACTTAGATTGAAAATATAATTATTTTATCCTATAAATCTTTGAAAAAAATGGTGTTTATTGCGTAATAATTTGGGCATAAATAGGGTATAAAAAGTAAGATTTTAAGGTAGATCGACACTTATACAGAGGGCATTCAATTGGTGCATTTGCGAAGTATGAGTCGGACGCGGAATAGACTTGATGTTCAAGCCGGAATATTCCTTTATTGACTTTTTCATTTTATCGTCATAATAGATTGACATACACTTTCCCGCGAATAAGCTCCAATTTTCCGTAAATATATGTTTTGAAAATTATGTAAAATATCTCTCTTAATCAAATGGTTGCATATTTATTTTTTAGCTCAACCATACTTGAATTATCTGATGTTTATTTTTTCATATGAAAGCTAAAAAAAAATACTGAATTTTGCCTGATTTTCAAAGCCTGATATCAGTAAAAGATGATTGGTGACATTTTTCAGGTTTATTTTTTTTTGGAACAAACGAAATAAGACATACAAAATATCTTGAAATAAAACAAAATATGTCTGATATTTTTATTAGGCTCGAACTACCTTAACGTGAGGAAAACTATTACTTTTCAAACCTTATTTATGCTACAATGAGTGGTATATATGTATATTGTATAATTTTTTTAATAGATGTATACACTATTTGCTAATTTTGGTTTATTTTTAGAGACTGAGTTAAAAATCGCAGAAGAAAAATCATACCTTTAATGCCTTATTTAAGCTAAAAATCTTGAAATTAGTGTAACACAATATGTAAATTCCATTTACAGGATATTATTGCCTCTTCTCCCGAGAAGCGGCTTTAACTTTGGGAAAAGTTAAGTTTCGGGTTAACTCGTAAATGGTGAAATGGTGAAATGCTAGTATGACGCTCGTGTATGCGTTTGTAATCGTCCTCCTGAAAAACGTTTCAAAGATACACGATTCACAACAAATACCAAAATCGATCCCCGATTCCGACTTGACAACTTATTGCAGTTCACCAGTGTTGCAATTATGGCATATCAATCATGTTTTTTGAAGAAAGATGATGTCCTGGTGTATTGATGTTTATATCTTCAGTCCGAACAGTTTACTCACAAGTAGTATCTATAGACCTTTTCACGATAACTGCAGGCCAGTCAGTGAACATGTGTAACGTAATTTTCCGGATGGTGAGGCTGCATGGGGTAGAACAAAAGAATTTGCCGATCGGAAATTTTTACTGAGTGGGCTCGTGGACTACCCCGCAGTTACCATGAAAAATGCTATCACAAAAAAAGAGATGCAGTGCATTTGTGACGAAAAGCTTGGCCTATATTATCAAAGAGAAGGATAATCTGCTCTTTAATTATTGTTTTTGACATTTTCACATAATTTCTGAAGTAGTATGAACTTAAATTATTCTACTGAACAAAAGAAACGATACACAGTTAATATTGTAAATGTTTTTTTATTTCGCAATTAAAAGTTTTAAATTTAATGTATAAATGTATTCAAAACCAAAATGCGTTTGTTTTTTTTCCATTTTGAAATCAATTCCGAAACGGATACGATGAAATTCCGGAATGGAAGTTTTTCACCAAATTATCGACGTTGCCGTTAACTGATCGATGACTTATTTTCTTTAATGTCAATAATTTTGGCACTTCATCAGGTTAAAAATTTGCCACCTTTAAAATTGGAAAACAATGTCTGGCAATAAATAAGCGCAGTGAGATCGTCGATCGTGATATTTTCCTTCGCAAATTCATTGCTACGAGAAAGGAAGAACAAACTAAAGACTATTGCGTAATCTTAAGCAAACATGCTAATCAAATAATAAATCACCTGGCATCAGGTCCCAGGAGACGTTGCAACGTCATGATCGCAAAACATGCGTTTAACACTTCGGAGAACGGTAGTTGAAAATAGAAAATAGGCTTGATTAATTCATGGTCAACATAGCAAGAGAGGTTTTGAAGTCAGCCGATTCGAAAATGTGATGGTTTGGTAAAAATAAAATGTAGACATATCACTTTTTACGTCTGCACACAGAAATCCGGAAAATGACCTTGAGAAGGTTCAGAAATTTTAAGAGACATATTTGGGCATAATGTTAATTTTGTATTTTGTCTACGAGTTATAGTTTTCTGTAGAACTTCATAAAATCTGTGAATCGTTTCTTTTGTTGAGTAGTATATTTTTTATGTTCATAACATTGACTTGAATGATGTTTAATTTGAATATTTCGTAAACTTTGAAGAAATATACAAAGATTGACAATTAATTTGAAAATAAAAATTAATGAAAGAACCTTTTGTAGTTAGCAATGGAAATTTTATACATTTATTATATGTCTTAGCAATGTGGTAACCCTCTCTCTTGTTGCATCGCATTTTAACATGATATTGTTTACAAATTTACAAGGTCTAAATTTGTACGTCCGTATGTGTACAATTTTCAGATTATTTACATACACCCAAGCAAATGCTTAAATTTCAAAGTTCTTTTATCTGCACTACTTTCTGTTCTCCTTTATAAATAGTGTATATATAGACAATGTTTTTATCAAAATAAAATAAATAAAAGCTGAAAAGCGGCAAGCTTTTTAAAAGAAAGCTGATACTTGTGAAGTTAAACCATCAATTTAGTAAAAAAAAAGTTGTTTGTAAAGGAGAGTTTGAATGTTTTAATGTGTTTTTCAATTGGAAACTGCAGTGCAGTTTTTATGCAAAAAGCTTTGGATATATGTGTGTGTGTGTTTTGTTTTTGTTTTGTTTATATTGCGATTTATAATTGACATAAGTGTAAATAAATCTAGATATCAATTCTTTTACTGACTTTACTATCGCCATGGCAAAAATGTTATCATGTCAATTCATTTTTATTTAAAGATTGCAAATATTTGATTACATTTTAAATTGCATCATGTAAATAAATACAACAAATGAAAAAATCATTTCATTACACTGTATGCTACTATAAAAGTGACTCAAATAAAGAATAAAAGAGATTTTTCTTTTCCCTTAGTTAAATATCCATTTCTGGATGGCGATGTTCCATTAGCACCATCATATGGTGTTTACATATCTCAACTTGTTCGATTTGCTCGAGTATGTAATAAAATTTTCGATTTTAATGAACGGAATCTTTTCATAACTGAAAAACTATTACATCAAGGTTTTCGTTATCATAAACTAGTTTAAACCTTTACTAAATTTTATCATCGATATAAAGACTTAGTTCATTAATACAATGCAACCTGTAAACATCTAATCAAGGCTGGCATTTCACATCCCTTATTTTACGGTAATGTTTTACATAAGAGTAACAAATATTTAAACTCGCCTAACAAACTTATAAAACCTTTAAATCGTCTAATTCATAAGGGTTATAATTACGATATTGTCGTCAAGTCATTACGTATGGCCTTCTTTGGTATTAACATTGATTTTTTGATCGGGTCTTTGCATTTTAACTAACCACATTCTAAATTTCTCAAATCAGTATTGCATAGACACGGGTTGTGTATTCCGGTATATACATGAAATCATTATGCTAAACTCCTCACAGGAAGGGATCTTGATGGAAGCTGTATACTGAGGGTACATAACTTAATTTGTCAGTTAGTAATGGGTCTGGAGCTTGCATGTCAGTTAACTGCTAGTAGTCTCTTGTGATTTCATGTTTATGTATATTTAGTTCTCTCAGTTTCATTTCTCATAATTGACTCAGTCCTGTTGCAAACTGAATTTTACTGTTGTTACGATTGTTTCTTTATTTATCACATTGGCTGTAGGGGGAAGGTTTGGGCCCAATAAAACTAGTTTAACCCCGCCGCAGCAGGTTTGCGCCTGTCCTAAGTTAGGAAATTTATTAAGCCATTGTGTGTCTTGTCTGTTTTCTAGTTAGTTCACTTTATGTCTATGGGAGTCTAGGATGATGTTTATTTCGCTGAACTTGATTACTCTTTATTAAGGGGCCTACTCCGACCTGCCGTTGGTTGTGGGGTTTCCTCACCGTTCATTGAAGATCATATGGTGGCTTTGAATTGTTATTACTCCTCTTTGGGTCGTTGTCTCTTTGACACATTCCCCGTTTCCCTTCTTTTTCCTAACTATTATTTTAAAGAAAAATATCCGTTGAAATTTTGGTTCTCACAAAAGTTCCATTGGAAAAGTAAAAGTCCCTAAAGAAAAGTTATAATGCCATGAGGAAATGCGGCAACACATCAGAAGATTTTGATCCCTGTTTTTTCCATCAAGTGTCGCAATATTTATTTTTCCACTTTTAAAATAACTGTGGAACTCCAAGATGTATACACTTGGTCATAAATATGGAATGTTTGTATTTTCTGAGCCGGAAATTGAAGTTTGAAAGCATTATGAAAAAGTGTGTTGATGACAGTATAATATTGTGCTTTCAACATTGTTTTCTAACTATAAAGCAATAAAGTCTCTGATTCTACGAAGCTGTAAGACCACTCCTTCAACCCATTCTGAAACCAACTTTTTGGTGAAAATGGGACATTTTTTTAATCAAATATTTTTTGCACAAATATTCACCAAAAATGCACAAGAATGATTTAAGTGATAATTTCAGCTATTTTTAAAAGGGAAATTTGAATTTTTGTAAATAAACAGCCCTCAAATATCTCAGGCAATCTCAACAAAATTTAATAGTCATACCCGAGAGAAGATATGCTGCATTTAAACATCATGTCAAAAAGTTAAAAAATGAATTGAGTTAAAACTTTTAGTTAGCGCAAAATCGTTAAATAGTAAATGAAAACTTAAATTCAATACCGTTTTAAAAATTTGTGAAAACAAACTTTTTCGTTACACTTTTCATTGACAGATAAACAAAGAAATACACGTGTGTACAAAACTGAACTATTGCGGACAGTTTAATTATGTCACCCTAGACGTTGTCGGGAGACATGTTCTTATTCTACTTTTTTTTCTGTTTATTCTTCTTCTTCTTATTATTATTATTATCATAATTATAATTCCTCTTATTATTATGTTATAATTATGTCACTCTAGACAATGTCGGGGTAGCATGTTGTTATTCTACGTTTCGTAAGATTATTATTCTAATTCTTCCACGTGTTTTGACCGATCGATTATTTTTAAATGGCTTGATGTCATCAAATGCAACTTGGCATGCAGCTAGATCAACGAAAGAAGAAGTTTTTCTAATCAAAATGGACCCGGCCCTTTTCAAAAATGGCTGCCATTTTACGTTTAAAATTGAGCATTCAATATCTCAGGAACTACATTTGTTCATATTTTGCATAAATGTTCAGTAAAATGATGGAAAGAAATTCTTGCGAAAAACGATTTAACAATGGTTGCAGTTGCAAAGATAGCCACCAAAGTATGTAACAACTTTGTCAGAATTGAACGAATATTGATTTCCAGGTTGTTGTGGAGGCTGAAAATGACATTGAATCATCGAATTGGTCGTCTTGGATAACACTGACAATTGCTTGCAATCGCTTATCTAGTTATTATCATTATTCTTCCAATTATTTTGTCCGACGGATTATTTTGGAATGGCTTGATGTAATCAAATGAAACTCGGTATGATGTTAGATCAACAGGAGAAGATTTTTGTTTGCGAACTAAAAATTTCAAAATGGCTTCCATTTCCAATAATGACGCCAAAATACGTCCAAATTTCGATGTTGTCAGATTTTAATGAACATCGATTTCATTTAGGTAGACTTTGATGCTGCGAATAAGGTGGAATCATCGAATTAATTGTCTGGGGTGTCATTGGCTATTGCTTGCAATTGCAAATCTAGTTGGAATTGTAATTACACCTAACAACAAGCAAGAGTTCTTTATGGTAGATAGTATGCACATAACAAAGGATAACATTATTCTTACAAATATAATTGAATTTGTAGTTACATATTTTTTTATCCAATTTTATGTTGAAATAGCAAAATTCTGTCTGCTCAAAACAATTAGATTTGGGAAAAATGGGAGATCTAAAATGGATTGAATAGGTCCAATATATTTCCATTTTTTGCAATTTCTTATATTCCTTTTTTCTTCTTAATACAAAACATATATAGTTAAAGTGGTGATCAAGGGATCTTTAATACTACAAAGTAGTGTATGCTGCACCAATTGCAGAACGAATGATGGAGATCTTTCTGTTGGAGTGACTGATTTTTTTGTTATTATTTTTGGTTTATGTGGATACTTATTATTGAGTTCTGAATGACGAAATACCGAAGTTACTTTAAATTTAAATTCTGCATATGTGCATTTCGACAACTTATGTCTCTTCAGTGCAGATGAAATCTAAACGTTTGGAAGACCGTTAACTCAAAGATGTTGAAAAACTGATAGAGAACAAATAACCAATATGATCTAAATGTAAAGCCAAAATCAGCTAAGGACAGAGCTTTGCATGAGGGAGATACTCCTTAGTTTTAAACAAAATTTACAAAAATTTAGATATTTTAAGGTTCCAAATAGAATCGGTTTTCCGGTCAGCACCGAAGTACTGACTACTGGGCTGGTGAATACCCTCGGGGACTAACAGTCCACCAGCAGTGGCATCGACCCAGTGGTAACAAATGACGAAATACCGAAGTTACTTTGAATGTGTAGATTAAAAAATGTCATTCTGCTCTTTTTTGTACAGACAATATAAAGCGTAATTGCTGATTATTTCATTACCATATCAGGTGATCTGCGTGTATCCGATGGAATTGATATGATGGGTGGCAGACTGGAGATATACCACAATGAAAAATGGGGAACTATTTGTGATAATCGTTTTAGTACAGAGAATGCACTTGTTGCATGTAGACAGTTAACGAACAGGTATGTGTCATATTTTTGCTTTAGCTTATTAATTCTAAGCAAAACCTTTCTGTTGAACAGTGTGTTTACAATGCAACCGATCGCTCTGGAGCCACAATAATGCAAGGCTCTCTAATTCAGGACAAAACATGGGCATACAATCAGCTGATTGCTAAACACATTGACAAAAACAAGCTAAGGACAGAATAATGAATGAGAAATATATGTATCCTTGGTTTATATAAAGGATGACAAACTAAGAGACCGAAAATGGTTAAATTTATATGGACCTTTGAGGACCATATAAGAAAAAAGTCATATAGATAATAGTGTTGCACACAGCTTTATATAATATGAATGATAATGGTTTGGTAAGGTGAGCTGCAAAGGTAGAATATATGATTCCGAATGCCAACAGTAATATATCATCTTTTTAAACCTGTTAACATCGGAAAATCCAGCAAGGTCTTCGGCTGGATTTGAACCCCTGCTTATTGTTATCTATGGCAACACCGCCTGCACTATGTCCAGCGCCCTAGAGCATTCCGCCACCTAGGCTATATAAGAAAAAAGTCAACACATATGAATATCCAACGATAGTGGGGTGCAGACATAACATGTCGGAGAGCAGGCACGGAAAACATTTCGGAGAGCAGTCACGAAAAGAGCTCCATGTTAACTTTGAGCAGACTTAGAACAATCCTGGATCATGTCTGCTCTGGTCCCATTTCATTAATAACTAGTGAAAGGATATTCAGTAAATGCACATGTCTCTACAGATATATGGCAAAACCAAGCAATGTAACAATGCTTTGTATTGTTGTCAGAATTAACAATGAAGGGATATGGAATAAATGCAAATGAGATAAAGTCTGTACAAATACATGGTAATAATAAGCAATGGAACAACGCTTTTATTGTTGTTCTTCATCTTGAAGTCTGTTTTAGCTGTGTACGTTCTACCTAAGTCTGTTCTGGCCATAACCGTCCAAACAAAGTCTGTTATTGTCAGGACCATTCTACTTAAGTCTGCTCTGGCCATGGCCGTTTTTGCCAAGTTTGTTCTGGTGGTGATTGTTTTTGTTAACCCTACTCTGGTCGCCGCCGTTCTGGTAATTGAATAAATTTTAGTTATCGGTATTTCCTTATTCACGAGTCCGAACCTATGTAAATAAACAAAAACATAGATAACTATATTTTACGATTTTTTCACTCATTTTTTGATTCAGTTAACGTAATCTGATTTATATTGAAATTTATTTCACAATTTTAATTTTTCAATAAATTTATGAAACATATTATGAAATCAGTTTTCTGCTATATCCCGTCTCTTGCTTTTTAATTTTACCTGGATAAACAAAGGTAAATAACTAATACAAAAAGATTACTAACCAAGCTGTAATTTTACATCTGAATTATTCATTACATTTTTCTATTATTCAGAATTTTTTTAATATTTGTATGTTTAATAACTATAACTTTACATGAAATATATTAAAAACGTGGAAATATTGGACATGATATGAATATTTTTCTTGGATGTAACAAGAGTAGTCATCTGAGAGTCTATAGCTAAAATATGTCAGCTGATACAAATGAAGCAGTCATGGCTAGAATATGTCAGAACTGTGATGGGAAGAACATGTCGTGGAGAGGACTGTCGTTGTTAGAATAGGTCACATTAGTCATTACTATGACCAGAACGGTCAGCTATAAAAATGGCTAGTCACAGCAGTCAGGATTCTAGAGCAGAATTAGAGCAGTTCTAGAGCAGACTTGATACCTGATATAGATTGACTGAGAGGAGATTGTATGACTTCTTTAAGTTGACTTAGAGGCTATGTCTGCACCCAGTTGTAATTAAGGGTTCATATTACAATATGAATTTGATAAATTTGTACAAAAGAATACGAAACATAAAAAATGAGAAAAAATAGGAAGATATTATTAAAAAAATGTAGCATATGCTGCATTTTAACAGGAATGTTAGGAGTGCATCTTACTATACCGCTGGTGGTGGAACTGGTACTATATGGATTTCAAATTTAGCATGTACAGGCAGTGAATCAAAACTTAATAATTGTTCGCATGACAATTGGCGTGTTCATAACTGCAATCATGACGATGACGTTGGGATACGATGCTACGTTGCAAATGAAGGTATGTTGTTAAGAAAATAATGGAATTCCCTTACCATTATTTCATCAACACGCTAACCGCTGAGACGAAATCTAAGACTTGATATCAAAAGTATTGTTTTTATATGATATCGCAAAGAAGTTGTATCTATAAAGCGTATATTGATGTCCGTTGAAGGAACTGACTTTTGCAATGAAAGAGGCTGAGCAGATTTTGCAGATATTTAATTTTAGAATTTTCAAAGTTTTCAAAAGTTCTTAACTTAAATTATGATATTGTTGTGCCTTATATGTACTTAATTTGATAATTATGCGTTTTAACATTGTGAATTGTATTTTTAAAGAAAACATGCTTGATGTGCCAGGAAAGGTCAATGAGTTTAATTTACAATAACATTTTGAAAAACACGGGCAATATATTAACTTTAATTAAATTGTTTTTTATATCGTAAAAAATATAAGTATTCAATGTTAAATTTAATCTCCTCAGGTGACTTGCGTGTGTCCGACGGAAATAGTTCTACAGATGGTAGACTAGAAATATACCATTCTGGTCGTTGGGGAACAGTTTGTGAGAATGGCTTTGGAACCTCAGATGCACTCGTTGCATGCAGACAGCTAACAAATCGGTAATAATACCTTCAGATAGTTCTTAAGGTACCTGACACGAAATATTCAATTCTGAAATGTTATATTCCGCATTTCAAGAATAGAATCCAAACTGTGCTTTAAGATAGGTATTCGTTAGAAAACCTGGAAGGCATTGATATAGGCTTAATTATTCGTAGTGACATTTGTTTAATAAAGAGAATTTCCATTTTGCACAGCTCTTTCCTTCACTGGTAGTGACTTTTCTATTGAGTCTTTTGGCTAATTTGTTTTTTTTTATTTCAGCTTTTACACTTTTTTTGGCTTATAGAAATCAAACAACGTCAGTAGAATATCGAAGGAACAAGGGAAGTGATGATTACAAAAGTCGAAGTCCAAAGACATCGCGAAAACGGCAACAGATAAAAACAAGAACGTTAGACAGCCACAATGCACTGCAATTAAAAGAGGACATTAAAACTGAGGCACTCATTGGTGTGAACTCCCGTGAAAACCGGGAATAACATCAGGTGCTCCGGAAGGACAAGCACGTCCTGCTCCACTAGTGACAAGCGTCACACGATCAGTGAGGTGTACTTTGTTTTGAAAGTTCTGATTTGAGGTTGATTGGAATTGCCATTTTCCACCCATTAGACAAAAACATGAAAATCCATGGTACGTGAATTTTCTCAAACATTCAAACAGTACCAAGGCTAAAATTCGAAAAAGCTATAGTAAGTCTCGTAAGTATTCAAACTTGAACAAGGACAAACCAGTAGCACGAACATCTCTAGCGAAGACAACACTAAAATCCCTGACAATGTGAACTCCCATGAAAAACCGAGATTGACACCAGGTGCACCAGGTGAAGGGTAAACATGTCCTACTCCACTAGTGAGTGGCAATGGTCGCACTGTCAGTGATTCAATCCAGGGTTGAGTCAAAACCGGTTATATCAAGTCCGGGAAGACCTGAAATCTAGCTCAAATTGACATCAGTTGACGAAATGACCAAAAATTCAGAATAACTTCGATATTTTGTTATTCAACTATTTAACTTAGTTTGGAATGTCATGTGCGTAAGCTAAAGGTTAATCCTTTAAAGCCTCTTGGTGTAAATATTGACAAAGCTCCAGGAAAAGTACGATATAGAATCTGAACACAAAGCCTCTAACAATAAACATAAATGGTGAATAAAAGGATATGGAGTAAATGCACATGAGACAAAGTCTCTACAAATACATGGTAAAAAACAATTGTTGTTCTTCATTTTGAAGTCACCATGAGGCCTTCAACAATGAGCTTTGCTCATACGTCATAGTAAGTTCAAGACGGCCTCTAGCACCGGTTTAAGCGAATTCTTGCTAATTGTCGAGCAACGCTACATCCATGTCTTCATTGGTCATTGGTGCGGGATTGCAACTTGGCGTTAAAAAATAGTGAGATGCGGACGCTAAAAACAGGTGGTCTAATAACACAAATAAATGTTAAAATTTGAAAGTATGAATAGTATATCCATTTGAGAAATTCTCTCACGCATAGGTACACCATAACTGAAAAATATAGAGAGCATACATCTCTCGCACGGGGAATCTTTTTACGGACTCCACACGGAGATAAACATATATATTTGATAAGACGCACACGCACAGGAATCCCTACAAAGAGAGATTAATTGCACGATCTGCTAGATGCACCACTTAGCCACTATCCAAACTCCTTACCACTTTACTGACTGCAATTAGAGATTGTCTAAAAAGCTACTGCGAAAAAGCATATTCTACGAGCGACGTGAAAAATTCAAAAAATCTGTAAATTCCAAAGATCCCCTTGAACAGCCCTCCTCAAACAGTTTCGCATATTGTAATTGCATTCAAACGTTTGATTTTTTTTACCCTTTATACAACCCTTCCACATATTTATATAATAAACTTAAAACAGTATTTTCCGATCTGATACATCAATGTTTCTGTACCAAAACGGAGAACACGGGTATTCCTAATTAGTAATAGGAAAAAAACATTTTGATAAGAAACACACTGAGTCAAACAAGAAATACAGGGAAAATGACGTGATAAAGATTCTTGAATTTTGGATCGACAACATTTTTGTTGAATGTGGAGGCCGCGATTTTCAACAGACAAAAGGGATTCCTATTGGAACAAATTGTTCGCCACTTTTAGCTGACCTTTTCCTTTTTTGTATGATGCAAACTTTATACAAGAGCTAATACAACAGAAACAAAACAACAAGTCTCGACTTTTAATAACAGCTTCAGATATAAAGACGATGTACTTTCAATTAATAACCCAAGATTTAAAGAATATTTACATAGCATCTACCCCAGTAAGCTTGAAATTAAACAGACAACCGATACACCAAATTCTGCTCCATACCTTGACATTTTGCTATACATTGACGAAAATGGACGTCTGAAATTTACACTAGCAGATATGTTTTTATCTTGTTTGGCCATTTTGATATTATCATGATCTTGACAAGCTCAACACAATTTTGTTAAGACAGTGTTAGATTTTAAGTTGGTTTTCAAGGTAATTGATTTCAAGGACAATCAAGGCGTGTTAAGATAGTTTAAGATTAAACAAGATCCACCTGTTAATTGCCTTCAGGAACGATCAAGACGAATTAAGATCAAACAAGATCCGAATTTTATCTTGTTTGATCTGGACAAACTTAAAACCCCTTGATCGCCCTTAAACGCAGTTATCGTTTTTGATCTTGATAAACTTAACAGGTCTTGATCGTCCTTGAAAGCAATTATCTTGAAATACGACAGAATATCTTACACAGTCTTAACAAAATTTTGTTAAGCTTGTCAAGACCGCGATAAGATCAAAATGGCCAAACAAGATCATAACATATCTGCTTGGTTATATGACAAACGGGATGATTTTCACTTCCCAATTGTGAACTTTCCCTTTCTCTGCAGCGATAAACCACCCCAAGAATATTTAGTATATATTTCACAATTAATTCGTTACTGTAGAGCTTGTAGTTCATACAGTTACATTGTGGAAAGAGCAAAAGTACAGTAAAAAAACCTGCTGAGTCAGGCATATGTTTAGCCATATTACTTTCGTCCCTTCAGAAATTCTATGGTCGTCACCACGATATCATAGATAGAATGAAATGTAAGTGTCACAAATGTAAATGGACATTTTCTTCTCGAATTTGACATTAAAGGTTTTGATTTTACCATGGATTGACACTCTGACAGTATGATGGGTGCTTTATACAGAGCAGGACTTGTTTACCCTTCCGGAGCACCTGATGTCACTCTGTTTTTTTTAGAGTTCACACTGTTAGTGTTTTAGTTTTTATGTTGTATTTTAGTGTTTGTGTGTTTTGTGGGCATGTAGTGTCTTTAGTCTTCCGTCTTCTGGTGTTCTTCCTTATGTCATGTCTCTGGACATTGATTTGTGTAATCTTGTGCTGTGTTCCTTCGGTATTCTACGGCCTTTTTTTAAATAAGCAAAACTAATGAAATGTAGGATTAAAATTTGCATTTGAAAAATTTAAAGTGACCACGTTTTGCTCAGTAAAATCAAGGAACATTTATTGATCATAAGTATATGTATTGTTATCCCCGCACTTTTCTGAAGAAAATGCCGGGATGTTGTTATGGTCCCGTCCGTCCGTCTGTCCGTCTGTCTGTCCGTTAGATGAACCTTGTCAGTGGAACTCCTACTACATTTTTGGATTTAATTTGTTATAGTATTGTTGCATATATGCTGCAGATGGACCATAAGCTTTCGGATTTTTTGTATTGGTCTTGGTGCAAGCAAGAGGCTCGCAGATGCCTATTATATATATTTGAGCTTGTCAGTGGAACTCCTCCTACATTTTTGGATTTAGTGTTTCAATTTTGTTATAGAATTGTTGCATATATGCTGCAGATGCGCAATTAGCTTTCGGATTTTTTATATTGGTCTTGGTGCAAACAAAAGGCCCCAAATTGTTGATTTTGACACATGTGAGCTTGTCAGTGGAACTCCTCCTACATTTTTGGGTTTATGGATTTAATTTTGTTATACAATTGTTGCATATAGTCTGCAGATGTGCAATAAAATTTTGGAAATTGATTCCGGTTCCAACTTTGGTAGATTTCCTGAAAATGTTCAAGACTCATATTTTTTTTTTAACTTTAAGCATATGCTTTCATTTTTGAGAAGAGTTTGGAAAATTTTGACTACTTAGAATTCTGAAGTATGATTCCAATTTTGGTAAATATCCTGAAAGTCTCAAAGACCACCTATTTTTTAGAATTCTACCTAGCAACCATACATGTAGTAATTTGTTTCAATTACGACTAACATTTTCACCAATTGAATTTCAAAAATATTTGATTCCAATTTTGGTAAATTTCGTGAAAGTCTCAAAGACCACTTATTTTTGGAATTTTACCAGAAACCATACTGTTAGAATTTGTTTCTATTGGGGCAATCATTTTCACTATTTGGTTCCGCAAACTAATTGATTCCCAATTTGGTAAATTTTCTGAAAGTGTCAAAGACCACTTCTTTTTTAGAATTCCACCTAGAAACTATACTATTAGGATTTGTTGTGATTAGGGCAATCATTTTCACCAATTGGATTTTCAAAATAATTGATTCCAAATTTGGTAAATTTCATGAAAGTCTCAAAGAGCACTCATTTTTGGAAATTCTACCTAGCAACCGTATATCCTTGTATTCTGTCTTAGTAAAAATAGTGACTATCAATAATTTGATTTTAAAAATGTTGAGGAAAATTACCCCAAGTGTCTATAACGACTATTTTCTGTGTCAAACAGGTGAGTGCGGGGATGGCCATCTTTACTGAGGGTACCACTTCTAGTTAATAAATGTTTTCATTCTTTCATATCTATAATAACATTTCATGCATTATTTACCGCCAATTAGATATGTCTACTTTGATCACGGGAATATCAATGGAAAATTGTCATTCTCATAAAAAAAGATTTTACAACTTGAAAGCGTGAAGCATGAATTTGTGAAAAGGAATTATTTTTGTTAATTTTATATTTATAACTTGGTATTAAAATGTAATAAGCAGAATTGAATTCATTATTTTGAAGTTTAATTACGATTTTGTAAGTGTTCACCTGGTGCAGATTTTCAACTTAAAGCACAACTGCACTACATTAAAAAATATGCTTCGATCAAGACTTTCATAGCAAAATTAAACTTCAAATAACTTTTTCCTTTCATGAATTCTTAATAGATTTTAAAAGCTTGTCTCGAGTTAATTACTCTATTTTATTGTTCTATGTTAACTAAAACTATACAAAATATTGGCTGAATAAATAAGTATGTAGCTTTCCCTTTAAAATATGATGCTTGTCGCGCGATTTTGCATCTAAATTAGCATCACTTTAAAACATTTCAACGGGTACCCATACATGTATAAAGAAACAAGGATAGAGAAAAGTGTCAAGACTGAAGTGTAAAAAAAAACAAAACAAAACAAAACAAAACAAAAGCAAAACGTTGAATTTTTAAAACAATTATTCATGTTGAAAAACAATTGATGAATTTCGTATTTGGTTAAAACCACAGTTTAAAAAATCAACGAGTTCTGATAATCCTTTCGGCCATACCGACCTCTATACTAACATATTGTTGGTTCTTTATACATGTGGTATTTACCTCAACAAAATTCATTTCTGTTATAAAGATGATTGACTTACCTATAATATCATTCATTTCCATCTGGTTCTGATGGAATCGGGAGATACCTCTCTTCAAATAATTAAATACTGAATTTAACTCCAAATATGGGTTCTGCATATAGGCATTTCGACAACTTATGTCTCTTCAGTACAGATAAAATCTAAATATTTGGAAGACCATCAACTCAAAGATGTTTAAAAAATAGTAGAGAACAAATAACCAATATGATCTAAATTAAGGCCAAAATCAGCTTAGAACAGAGCTTTGCATGAGGGAGATACCCCTTAGTTTTCAACAAAATTCACAAAAATTTATGGTTCAAAACAGAATCGGCTTTCGGGTCTGTACCGAAGTACTGACTACTTGGCTAGTGAATACCCTCGGGTACTAGCAGTCCACCAACAGAGGCATCGACCCATTGGTAACAACAACTAAATACCGAATTTAACTGCGAATTTGTGTTCTACATATGTGCATTTCGATAACTTATGTTTTTCAGTTCCAAATGTTTGGAAGACCATAAACTTAAAGATGCTTAAAACTGATAGAGAAAAAATAACCTAAATTAAAACCAAAATCAGCTTTGCATGAGGGAGATATCCCTTAGTTACCCCTTCAATTTTCATGCTTTGAAAAACGTATGACACATGAAAATCACGAAATGAAAAATAACATTTATTGAATGTTATTCTTAAAATATTGACAGAAACATGATATCTGTATCCTATTATACTGCTGGTGGTGGAACGGATGTTATATGGATGTCTAATGTAGCTTGCAGTGGCAGTGAATATAGAATAACTGAATGTGCCCGTGGAAAATGGAGTGATCATAATTGTAATCATAACCAAGACGTTGGAATAAGTTGTTACTTAATAACGGGTATTAATTTAATACATGTGTGTTTATACCATATTTAAAAACATACAGTAAAATTATATGGAGTAAATGGAGATGAGACACAGTCTCTACAAAAATATGTTGAACAAAGCAATTAAACAACGCATTTATTATTGTTCTTCATCTTGAAGTCACCATGAGGCCTTCAAGAAGTAAGAATTTGGGAAGATAATTATATATATTACCGAAGCTGAAATCAAGTAATCGGAAACCAAACCATCAGTCGAAAAAAAACAAGCCAGGGATAATGGCAACATCGGGAGCACAAGAAACAAGGACACAATATTAGTACGGTACAGAAAAGAAAAATGAAGACACACGTGCAGATAAACAACACGGTCCCAATAAAAACTATGACGGGGCATCGGTATAATAAGCATTTCCTGCTATTAGACATCGGCTATGTTTAACATTTTCAACTCTGGAAGTGAAGTCAAATCTACTAGAGGAAACCCAAATTTTAGCTGTAAAGTTAAAGATCTGTTATCATCTGGGAAACAGATATTCTGCAGTGGTAGACAAGATCATGATGTCGACCAAAAACCTTCTGTAGTGATGACGTCAAAGTATGGGTAGCATAGCCTTTCTTAGGTAACCTATATGTAAGTTACCTGGTTCTATCAAGGTAATCACAATATCGACCGCAATCTCTTGAGTAGCGAGTCATCTTGGAGATGTAAACTCCCTATGCTGAACTCAATTCAGTTCTACAGATAAACATTTCGGAATCGTTGTATCCTACTTACAGTAGAGTTTGATATTCTAAGTTGACAGTGCTCAACATTTTTGAAATTCAACATGTTCCTCAGCCTATGATTTATAAGTTCTGAGCTGAAGAGAAAATCTGTTGTAATTACAATCCGACGAACTCAAATTTCCAAATTGTTTTGGATTTTGTTATTACTCATATTGTACATATATATTTTTACAGTAACTGTCGGTACAGGATAAAATATATTCAAATATGAATGGTTTCAATTTATCGTCTTTTGTCAGACTGGATCAGGTCGATTAAGTCAGTAATCATGAATCGTATCCGGCGCATGAAAACATCTATGAAAACTAGAACGCCCAGCATATTTGATGATCCTCTTGTTGCGAAAACATTGACAAACCTCCAAGAAAAATACGTCATAGTACCTGCAGACAAAGCTTCTAACAATATTGTGTTTGTATGCAAGAAACACTATTTAGACTGTCTTGTTAAGAAGAGGAGTATTGACACTTCATCTGGCAATCCTACTTATTCCCAAACGACATTATCAAGGGACGAGATAATCACAAATCACACTTCGCTGTTAGCATCATTCGGTATCAAAGTTGATGAGAATAACAGTTATCTCCCTTATATTTACTGGGTGCCTAAGCTTCACAAGAATCCCTACAAACAGAGATTCATTGCAGGATCTGCCAGATGCACCACTAAGCCATTATCCAAACTCCTTACCACTTTACTGACTGCAGTTAGAGATGGTCTAAAAAGCTACTGCGAAAAAACCTATCCACGAGCGGCGTGAATCATATGTGGATTCTTAAAAATTCCAAAGATCTCCTTGAACAGCTCACCTCAAACAGTCTCGAATACTGCAATGGCATTCAAACTTTTGATTTTTCTACCCTTTATACAACTCTTCCCCATAATAAACTTAAAACAGTAATTTCCGATCTGATACATCAATGTTTCTGTACCAAAAACGGAGAACGCAGGTGTTCCTATCTGGTAATAGGAAAAGATAAAATATATTTTGTAAAGAACCACACTGAGTCAAACAAGAAATACAGTGAAAATGACGTGACTAAGATGCTTGAATTTTTTATCGACAACATTTTTGTTGAATGTGGAGGCCCTGTTTTTCAACAGACAATAGGGATTCCTATGGGAACAAATTGTGCGACACTTTTAGCTGACCTTTTCCTTTTTTCGTATGAAGCAATGTTGTTTCAAGGGCTGATACAACAGAAACAAAAACAACTAGCCCAGACTTTTAATTTCAGCTTCAGATATATAGACGATGTACTTTCTCTTAATAACCCAAGATTTAAAGAATATTTACATCGTATCTACCCCAATGAACTTGAAATTATAGAGACAACCGATAAACCCGATTCTTCTTCATACCTTGACCTTTTGTTATACATTTACGAACATGGATGTCTGAAATCTAGATTATATGAGAAACGTGATGATTTTTATTTTCCAATTGTGAACTTTCCCTTTCTCTGCAGCAATATACCTGCATCCCCAGCATATGGAGTATATATTTCACAATTAATTCGTTACTGTAGAATGTGCAGTACATACAGTGACTTTGTGGGAAGAGCAAAAACACTGTCACAAAAACTGCTGAGTCAGGGATATGTTCAGCCTTTGTTACTTTCGTCCCCTCAGCCATTCTATGGCCGTCCCCACGACATAATAGATAGATATGAAATGTCAGTGTCACAAATAAAAACTGACATTTTCAGCTAGATTCGCGTCTTCCCGGATTTGACATTACCGATTTTGACTTTACCCTGGATTGACCCACTGACTGTGCACAGAGCAGGATATGCTTACCATACAGAGCACCTGATGTTACTCTTGTTTATTGAGAGTTCACACTGTTAGTGCTTTATTTTTTTGTGTTGTATATGTAATGTTCGTGTGTTTTGTGGGCATGAGGTGTCTTTGGTTTTCCGTCTTTTGGTGTTCTTGCTTTTGCCTTGTCTCTGGATTTGTGTAATCTTGTGCTTTGTTCCTTCGGTATTCTACTGCCGTTCTTTTCATATTAAGCCAAGTAATAAAAAGTGTCTGATAAAAAATGAAACGGTTATTTTTTATATAATTATGACTTTTGTATCTTAATCTATGTATGAAGTAACTTTTGATCGTTATGTCTTTTTAGATGCTGTTGATGATTTGCAAGTGTCCGACGGCAAGACCTCGCTCGAGGGTAGATTGTCAATAAAGTACCGGAATTATTGGGGGACTGTTTGTGACGATAATTTCAGTACATTAGATGCCCTGGTAGCCTGTAGACACCTAACAAACCGGTAAGTACTGTAAGGGGGGACACTTTACGTCTAATTTTTGACCTACCTTGTTTATTCTCGAGTCCGCACCAAAATACACCGATTTAACAGCACCTTTTAAGAAGTACTCGTGGTCGCATGGAAATGTTGGCATACTAAACTCTACTTGGCGGATGGTGCCGTAGAGATTTGGTCAGAATCCAGCTCACTTTTTTGCTGGGTTTCCCATTGTTAATAGCTTCAAGCAATGGTAGTAGAATATCGAAGGAATGATATTTACAAGAAATTGAAATCCAAAGACATGACCAAAAGGAGAATATAGATAACAGTTTAGGTATTTAAAATCTCTGTTGGAATTCAAATACATGTATATGAATATCTACCCAAACAGCTCATTTAACCATTCATATATACTTTTAAAAAAAGAAGCAATACAGAGTTTATATTGAATTTTCAGATATTCAGCTATTTTGAATTTCTATTTAATTGATAAATGTATTTATGTTTTTGTTTACTCCATTTGTAAATCAATTACGAAAAGGATACAATAGAAATCTGACATTTAATTTTTGCCCGTTAGTCAAATTCTCCGTTATTTGTTGGATTATATAAATTGTTTGGGACACTGTACCGGGCCAACTCCGACCTACCTTTGGGTGTGGGGTTTCCTCACCGTTCATTGAAGATCTAATGGTGGCTTTGAGTTGTTATTGCTCCCCTTAGGGTCGTTGTCTCTTTGAAACATTCCCCGTTTCCCTTCTTTTTCTTATTCCGTCTTTTTAAAAGAAGTTGCAAACAACCTCTCCTTTTGATGCACCACTCAATCCAAAAGCAACGTGAATGAGAATTTGGCAAGCTCAGAGCGTCGATGCAAATGCTTTTCCTTCACAAATCATTATTTAATGTCTCAATCTATGAAAGGCCATAAATTATTTTGATTCGAATAAGAGTTACAATATGCGCTAAAGGTGTGAAATTGATATCATAGTACATTTGTATATGTAAAAGGTGTATAGATTACACCAACACTGAAATTACCATTTACAGTGAAAAGAATTTTTTTTTAGCTCACGGGTAAATAGTACTCTCTGTGAAATAAACTTAATGCCTGTCACACTGCGCCACGACCATGAAGACCTAACTACGACCTGCAAGATTTTAAGGTCGTGGAGAGGTCGTGGTACATTCGGCAGAATTTTGACATTTCTACGGTGTAACCATGACCAAACTACGATCACACCACGAACCGACTACGAACTCATTACGACTTAGCGGCAACTTCACTACGACCATTAAGTCCTTACTGCGACCTTTCCACGACTATCCCGACTGCATCACGACTTTACTACGATACCATCCCGACGAAACCACGATTCTATCACGACGTTCCTAGATCTTACTACGATTCAAGACGATGTCATCACAATTTTGACCACAGCTGATATGAATATGTTACAAAGGTTCCTGAAATTTCACTAATTGCAACAACATTCATCTCAAATCGTCAAAACCTATGATAGGGCGTGGTAGAGGAGAGGCATTTCACAGGCATTTTACAGTAAAAAACCCACATAGTGAGCGCGATGTATATAATGGAAGCTTTGTTTCTGATACCTATTGACGACAATAATGGACGAGCCCACTTATGGGCGAGTCTATTATTGGAGACAATAACTGAAGTTTCAGAAACAAAACTTTTATCATTCTTTTTAACGGTAATTAACTGAATCATTTTATAGAACGAATTTAAAATCGGGAAATTGACTATTGATTAAAAAATATTGTACGATCTTAACGGCTTTTGCAGATGTATATTTCCTCATTTACAGTAACAGTAACAATTCACAGTAACTTCGGTATTTTGTTATTTACATTGATGCGCTAAATGACAAAGTAGGAGCGGCCTAAAATACTTTTTGACAATATTTTTTTCGCATTCAGGCAGTGAAAATATTTGCCTCACGAGATCAAAGAAAACTCTTTGATGGTTGCTTGGTCAAGGAAACTTAGGACGATGGTTGCTTGATCGGTGAGGGTGATATATTGCTTATCACGAACCCCTCCAAAAAGTTCTTGATTAGGTATCCCAATTTTTACAGTCGATTGAGCATAGCAATTGCGACAGCTTTAGATATGCTTTGATGTTTTGCAAGTCGATATTTTAACCTCATTATTGTACGATTATTGCATGATCGCGGTAAAGTCGTGATAAAGTCGGCATGGACGCTACTGCGGTATTATATATCGTAGTTCATTCGTGATATGATCGTCACAGGAACGCGGAACAGTCGTAGTAGAATTGGAACGGTCGTAATGAGATCGTAGTAACATCTGAATGGTCGTATTGAGATCGTAGTAGTATCGAACTGTGATCGCAATTCAATCTTCTCAGTTGGAATCCCACGATCCCACTACAATGCTACTGCGATCATGAAGACCTTAGCACGACCTTTCCACGACCTTATCACGACTCTGCTACGACCTTTCTACGACAAAATTTGACCGCGACTGCACTACGAATTTTTTTAGCATGTTGAAGTTGTTCCACGACCATCACGACCAGGAAGACCTTTCTACGATCCTACTACGACCTTACTGCGACGGCCCCGATTGCACCACAATCCTTATTTTTTCTCAGTCGTAGTGCGATCGTTGCCTAGTGTGATGGGGGTATAAAGGACGATAAAAGGAATTTTGTTCCAGTAGTTTTTTCACTTGTTTGATTTCAAGATTTTCGTACAAGTGTTGTAATATTAGGATTGTTACAATTTGGTTTTATTTTGGGGTGATAGGTCGAGTGTTTTGCTTTTATATAAAATTAGTTCCTTAAAGGAGCCTCAACAGGAATGCACAGGAAATAAAAATTAGTTCGTGTTTGAATTAATATTCTGAAGAAACGCTGCGAGCGGCGGACATAAAAATCTGCACATATATCAGGAAGATTAAAATCAATCCGTTTACAAAGTTTTATTGAAATCAAATGATCAACTTTTTGGGGGATCTACTTTGATATATTGGCACTACATTTATTATCTATAAAATGACCAGTTCCATGTAAGGAAAGTTATGATTTGTCTATACTGTATGCTGTATACAACCCTTCCGCATTATTTGATCAAATTCAACTTATTAAATTGTCTTAAATTTTCTGGTCATCAGTTCATTTGCTGTACTGGAAGGCAGGGATTTTTTTCTAATATTATTAATTTGATATCGTTATAAAAAGTAATATCGCATGTCACATGTTCCTATGACGTTTTGTAAAAAGATCTTATTTATTACATTTTAATGATTTTTTTAAGAATGGTATCCAGGTATATTATATTCAATGTAATTACATTACAGTAAATTAAATTTTATATATGTCAAAGTCAAACCGAGTTAGAGTCTTAAAATTAATATTATCGAGAATATCTTTCCACTGAGGAATTAACCATTACGTCTAATGTCAAAGCCCAACCGAGTTAGAGTCTTAGAATTAATATTATCGAGAATATCTTTCCAGGTAGCACGGTACAGTTTCTTTTTCCATAGGCGACAATAGTAACATTTTCAAGATTTTCACCCATGCATAACTTTCACCCGAGAAATTGTAGTGTGCTCGCTTGTAGAGCATCCATTTAACTTTTAAAAAATACCAGTGAAATATAGTCATGACCAATTCCCTAAAGAGCCTCTAATCAAAGTACGCACTGTCCGTCAGTTTACTTGCGGTCTAAGTTGCATTGAAGGGCATATTACTAATAATTCTAAAATATTAGTCTCCATTAATAAAGGGCACATGAAAATTTCTTATATATTTTCTTAATCATAGATAATTTGTCTATTTGAAAAAAATACAACATGAATATTATACTTAATAACCAATCAGAACTCAGCCTTCAGTATTCACTCCTCTATAGAATCTTGGGTACACAAAAGGGAAAAACCAGTTATATGTTTAGAAACTGTACCGTGCTACCTCCACTGAGGAATTGACCATTACAATTTGAGTTACACGCAACAATACATTTGAATTTCACCGTTGCAGATAGGCCCATTTCGATGAATTTACATCTCGTCAGTGCAACTCGGATCTGAAGATGGGAAAACCGATGCCGAAATATACTCCCTCAGAAAGGGGTACAAGACCGAAGGTAGGATGGTAACTTTCCGGCCCCTATCCATTGGGCCCACAGTTTATGGATCTAGCTGGAGCAGTCGGGAGGGGAAGAAATCCAAAGTTCCATATAAAAGGTCTACTCTACTCTATGAAATGAATATTTTTAAACTCAATTATATCTTGCTTTTAATTATTAAGACAATGAATAAAAAAGACCTATTTAGTGTACCTGTCAATTAATAATACAGCAATTATAGTCTGTTTGTGGGGTCGATACGATGTTATATCGACCTGGAAAAGCATATCGACCTCGGATTTCATCCTCTGTCGATATGCTTTTCCCAGGTCGATATAACTTCGTATCGACCTCATTAGTTAAAGCAACCATTGTTCCTGGACATGTAATGACATGGTTAAGATACTAAATTTATTGCTCGAGAACATTTTGTCGTTTTGGCACCATTGTTTACCAGAAGGTCTTTGGAAGCTACATGGGATCTAATTGTCCACATCTCATTGCGGTCTTTTTAGCTCACCTGGCCTAAAAGGCCATGTGAGCTTTTGCCATCACTATGCGTCCGCCGTCCGTCGTCCGTCTGTCAACAATTTAAAAAATCTTCTCCTCTGAAACCACTAAGCCAAATGTAACCAAACTTTGCCTGAATCATCACCAGAGTATGGTTTCTCAAAATTGTGTTCGATTAGGCGGTAGGTCAAACAACATGGCCGCCGTTGCTAAAAATAGAACATGGGGGTAAATTGCAGTTTTTGACCAATAACTCGAAAACCGTTACAGATATCAAAAATCTGACTGGGTAAAAATGATCAGCATGGCAAGATCTACCTGCCCTGCAATTTTGAAGAAAATTTGAAAACCCATCTC
>MJUU01012227.1:638-70664 GCA_002080025.1 Modiolus philippinarum | reverse complement strand
TTTTTCACCGAATTTTTTACATTTTCGTATTTTTCATCTTTTATTCCTTAAACTATAGAAGATGAAGGTCAAGTGTAAACTGATGAAATGTTTTCCATGCTGTGGCGACTTCAAAACTGATGTTGCAAATTGTTCCTTGACCGCCATTTTCAAAATAGCTGCCCCAAAAAGGGCGGGAAAATTCAACATTGTCCGATTTCAATGAAATTTGGTTTCCAAATAAATATTGATGTTGCTACTTCAAAACCGGTGTTGAAAATTGTTCGTTGACTGCCATTTTCAAAATGGCCACCAAGAAAGGCGGGAAAATTCAACATTGTCCGATTTCAATGAAATTTGGTTTCCAAATAGATATTGATGTTGCGACTTCAAAAAAGGTGTTGAAAATTGTTTGTTGACTGCCATTTTCAAAATGACGTCTCGACTTGAAAACTGGTGTCCAAAGTGGTCCTTAGCAAGAACGTTTTTTGTCAAAAAAAGCCCAACAAAGAAATATAGTAAAACATGATCAGACGTTCGAGCTACAAAAGTTTGAGAAACTGAAGATCAACTGTATAACTTACAATGTTTCCTTGATAAAGGCAACTGAAAGCCAGGTGAGCGATACAGGCTCCTGGGAGCCTCTGGTTTCTGTTCTGCTAGAGACGGGACTCCATGAAAAGCCTACAAAATTGAACTGTACCAAACAGTGATAAACTTATCTTAATTTTTAATGATAACAGCAGGTACATTTACATTGGTGTTATCCTTAGTATTGATATTCTACAGTTTCTAGATTATATCGACACCATTTACCATCACGGAATGAAATTTAATAAATCTAGCAATGATTTGCAATACTGCCCGTTTCTGGATCTTAGTACATTTTGTATCTCTAGTAAAATAAAAAAATTATGATAAAATTGATAATTTGGATTTCATTATTACACGTTTCCATTTTCTTGACGGGGTTGTTCCCCAAGCTCCATCTTACTGTCTGTACATACCTCAACTTTTTGATTCGCATGCGTTTGTTCTACCCCTGACGAATTTAATGTGCGCAATTTTACTCCCACATTGGATTTTTTTTACAACAGTGTTACAGATTTCATGAATTTTAAAATACATCTAAGATATGAAGATATGAACATTTGATAACTCAATCTGACGTGACTCGAAAATTAAGGGCATATCTCATCCTTAATTTTATAGAAATGTTGTTAAAAATTTACAGCAACTCATTACAAATCCAAAAAAGCAGGGACGGTAAAATGCAAAGTTACAAAAATTGCATAATAAACAGTAATTTTTTTATGCTATACACATGTTTCAATGAGTAACCTCTCATAAGCTGCTTTAGAATCAAATAATATGGAAAGCCACAATACAATAGATAGTCAGAAAAAAAATTTTCATCAGCAAAAATACCGACATAGGAATCAATATCAAGTCTTAAATGCATCTACCGAATGCCATAAACGAAATGAAGCCGTGGTATTTTAAACAGGTAAGAATTTTGATCACGACAGTAAATGTTTTATAAAACGCAACTTATATTCTTTATATTATAGTGGATATGGACGGGATATTCTACACAAATCCGTTAAAGATCCACAGTGCGACAGTGTTTTACCTTGAGCTTAGCTTGAGTTTAGCGGCGAGCGCTCTCTAACCCCTCTTTCTAAATTACGTTTTGTCTTACTGTGGAAGTACTTTTATTCGTGGACATCAATTTTCGTGGTTTTCTTAAATATCACTGTTTCGTGGGCACTTAAATTCGTGGTTTCGAATTCCATATATTAGAACTCTACGGAAAAATGCATTTCGTTGGCAAACTAATTTCGTAGGTTTAGCAAACCACGAAATACACGAAAATTGGAACCCCACTAACGATAATACTTTCACAGTATTCTATTCTTTTCAAGATAGTGACCCTACAGTTAGTAGTCTAACAGTATTTGTGTTTTATTTGTTCTATAGGAAAATTGGATAAGGAAAGGGGAGGTTTGGGTACCCGTAAACTGGCTAGTGCATACCGCTAGTTCTTGGTTGTTCACCAAATGGCTAGCATTTGTACGACCCGTTTCCAAGTCAAGCTATTCCGAGTTCCTATCGTTGCTTATGTTTGTAAGGTCTGTTATGTTTTGTTTTTCTAATGTGGTTCATTTGAAGATTGTGGCATGTAACTTAATAACGAAATTACTGTGAATTTAGCATGTAATTGTAATTTTGGTCCGTTTTAGGTGCTTACTGTTAAAGCGATGGAAACGTTCAACATTCCCAAAATAACGCTCATCGTGTGAATCGTATGCGTTCATCGTGTATCGTGTAACGTGTAACGTTCATTGCGTGTATCGTGTAGCGTGCGTTTACTCGTTTCATTTAAATTCCGCATTTTATAGATAGGTTTACCAGATTTTTGCAAAACACTGTTGTTTATTTATGGCAGTGGCTATTCAACCGGACCCGGTTGAATAGTCCACAGGCTATTCGACCGGACCTGTCTAATTAGCTGATAAATTACATGAAGATTAATAATGTGTCGATGCATAAATTAAGAAGCACAGGTAAATATGTATACAAATTCATTAGTACCCAGAATGTATCAGAAAGAAATTAGATAAAACCAATATGTAGCTGACATACATGGGAAAAAATTAAAATATAGGACAATAATAATGAAATCTAAAACATATATTACAGTAAAATGGACACATTTTCAAAGATGACTCTCATATCCAGATTGAAATAATAAAAAAAAACAGGTATATCACCTTGGGCAAGAATACTTTGCATTTTTCAACTGAAGATATTAAAGTATAAAGTGCTTTGGACCATAAGATCATAATTTTAAATAATACACCAGGAAATTTTATAAAACAATATATAGTTCTGCTATGGCTTTGTATTAACTAAAAATTCTTAAGATTTATAAAGTCACAGCGGTACAATTTCAATTATTTTTACCCCAGGAACCCTTAACTATCAATGAACATCGTACAGTTATCGCGCTCTTAAGAATGTACCAGTAATAAAAAAATCTGTACACCAATTCCTTGCAAAGTGAGTCACCATATTTGAATACTAAAATAATTTGTAAAACGTTTTTCAAGATTATTTTGATTTTGTTCAAATTCTACTGGAGAGCAGGGAGCAAAATTTTGGTTCGACTTCGATCCAGTTACTGTTTCATCTATTCCTTTTTGATGCAGGGGTTTGTTAAGAGATAACTCAGCCACGGACCTTTTTAAAGTGATCAGCCACGGAGTTGTTAAAGAGACCCGCGCCACGGAACTTGTTCAAGTGATAAGAAACGAAACCTTTTCTGGCAGAAATCACGCATGTCCACAGAAGATCTAATGTTAATTTTTTTTAAAATCCAAATTTACTGAATCAACGCAAAATTAAAATATTTAAATTATTTATTTATTTTGAACCACAAGTGTAATTTTAAATGCTTCCACCCGTTTTGTCTTTTTGCCACATAGACTTCGGCTCTTTACAACTCTGTTCGGTAATTTTGTTTTTATCACTCATTCTTATAGGTGCCATATAAAGGTATTCCTTTTCTTGATACAAGGTAAATCTCATATATCAACAGGTCCGGTTGAATAGCCCACAGGCTATTAAACCGGATCCGGTCGAATAGCATGTACGCTATTGAACCGGGTCCGGTTGAATAGCCACTGCCTTTATTTATTATTTTTTTTCAAACTCGAAATATACCTTTTTTTACAACCGCCGATTTTACAAAAATAAAATAAAAATATTATCAGATTAAGTATCACGTCTGGCGATTTTTTGTCACAAAACATTTATTGTTTAGAAACGCAAACCTTTATTTAATCAACTTCATTCAATGCTATATCAACCTGTTCGATATACATTGTAGTAGAACAATAAAAGTCTAATCAGATTAACTTATTATATCTATGGTTAAATCATAGGAAGTTTAAGTATTGCAGAAAAACTGTCCCTTCCTTTATATTTAATCCTGAGATTTTAACGTACGTTAAAATTGTGCTCCAAAGTACTGGAGGATTATACAGACAAGTTATAGTATTGCGGACACCGGTGTAATATAAAATAGAGAAAAAGTGCCCTATCTTTTATATTTATGGTTAAATTCTATCAAGTTTTAGTTGCGGACACTGGTATAATATGAAATAAGGTAAAAGTGGCCTATCTTTTATATTTATGGTTAAATTCTATCAAGTTTTAGTATTGTAGACACCAATATAATATAAAATAGAGAAAAAGTGCCCTTTCTTTTATATTTATGCTTAAATTCTATCAAGTTTTAGTATTGCGGATACAGGTATAATATAAAATAGAGAAAAAGTGCCCTATCTTTTATTTCTATGGTTAAATTCTATCAAATTATAGTACGGTGGACACTGGTATAATAAAAAAAAAATAGAGAAAAAGTGCCCTATCTTTTATATCTATGGTTAAATTCTATCAAGTTTTAGTATTGCGGACACCGGAATAATATAAAATAGACAAAAAGTGCCCTATCTTTTATATTTATGGCTAAATTCTATCAAGTTATTACCGGTATAATATAAATTAGAGAAAAAGTGCCCTATCTTTTATATTAATGGTTAAATTCTATCAAGTTATTGCTGACGCCGGTTTAATATAAAATAGAGAAAAAAGTGCCCTATCTTTTATATTTATTGTTAAATTCTATCAAGGTTTAGTATTGGGGACACCGGTATAATATAAAATAGAGAAAAAGTGACCTATTTTTTATATATAAGTGACCTATTTTTTATATATATGCTTAAATTCTATCAAGATATAGTGTTGCGGACACCGGTATAATATAAAATAGAGAAAAAGTGCCCTATCTATTATATTTATGGTTAATTCTATCAAGTTCTATCATTGCAGACACCGGTATAATATAAAATAGAGAAAAGGTGCCCTATCTTTTATATTTATGGTTAAATTCTATAAAGTTATAGTATTGCGGACACCTGTTTAAAATAAGATTGAGAAGAGGTGCCCTATCTTTTATATTTATGGTTAAATTCTATCAAGTTTTAGTATTTCGGACATCGATATAATATAAAATAGAGAAAAAGTGCCCTATCTTTTATATTTATGGTATGGTTAAATTCTATCAAGATATAGTATTTCAGACACCGGTATAATATGAAAAAGAGAAAAAGTGCCCTATCTTTTATATTTATGGTTAAATTCTATCAAGTTATAGTATTGCAGATACCGGTATAATATGAAATAGAAAAAAGTGCCCTATCATTTATATTTATGGTGAAATTCTATCAAGTTTTAGTATTGTGGACACCGGTATAATATAAAATAGAGAAAAAGTGACCTATCTTTTATATTTATGATTAAATTCTATCAAGTAATAGTATTGCGGACACCAGTATAATGTGAAATAGAGAAAAAGTGCCCTATATTTATATTTATGGTTAAATTCTATCAAGTTTTAGTATTGCGGACACTGGTATAATATGAAATAAAGTAACAGTGCCCTATCTTTTATATTTATGATTAAATTCTATCAAGTTTTAGTATTGTGGACGCCAATATAATATAAAATAGAGAAAAAAGTGCCCTTTCTTTTATATTTATGGTTAAATTCTATCAAGTTTTAGTATTGCGGATACAGGTATAATATGAAATAGAGAAAAAGTGCTCTTTCTTATATACTTATTTTGAAATTATAAGAAAATTTTAGAATGTGTAAATCTAATTTAAAAATAATGTATCTTTTCTTAGGTTCATTACTACGGTAGATATCAGAACTTTTTTATTTGACGCAAATTATTTTTTGATTAAACATTGTTTATTCAATTTATTTATTTTTCTGACAAAGTTACAACATTTTAAGCTTTTGTCAGCCATACTCTGATATTGTTACGGCAAAAGTGGAGACAGTTCCCGGGAGAAAGTTTGTAACACGCTGTTTCATATGGAAAACCCACTACTAGTATTTTCTTTTGTCAAAATTAACATTGGTTTTATCTTTATGTATCACATTGTAAATTACCATTTTATTTATGCTGTGAAATTAAGAATATCTCGACTTTTATCGCACGCTGATATTTTTTTCATTTCGAGTTCGTTTCATGAAAATATATAAGATTTTTTAACCGACACGGTGCACGTTACACGGTACACGGTACACGAAACACGGTACACGATACACGATTGAGAACCTTCTATATCATTCATCGTGCGAATCGTGTGCGTTCATCATGTGAATCGTGTGCGTGCGGTAGGGAATGTTGAACGTTTCCAACGCTGTATTTTACTTTTGTATTCTCTCGGTTGGTTTTAAATGTAGAAGTTTGGTCACACTAAAGACATTATATAGTATAGGTATATCTGACATTCCTATTCTTACACCAACTATTCCGCCAATAGACATATTATTTGCCAGACACCGGACGTTTTATCAACCGGACAATTTTCAGTTATCCACTTGATAAAAAATCAAATACCATCTAAGTATAATTAATTGTTGTCACAATTTACAAAATAAAACTAGAAAAATGAGTGCAAAGCTCAATAATATCATACCCCCGCTCCCCGCTTAAAAAAGATCAAATCAATTTTTTTTAAATAGGTGATGCACAAGGGCAATGTCTACTAAATATTTTGTGAAAGTTTCAATAAATTCCATCAATTGGTCTAGGAGGAGTTGTCGCCACAAAGTAAGTACCCTCTGGCGGACAGAGGAACAGACGGACAGAAGGACACCATGATCACTATATACCACCCGCTTAAGCTGGGGGGTATAAAAATTCACCGTATACAACTGAGATCGGATAACCTACGTTCACGTACCATGACTGTGGTTTCCGTAATGGGATTTTTAGCCGTTAATAAGGTTACAAACGGGCAAATAAACAGATACACTCTGGGTATACGATTTTTTGGCTCTTGCTTCGGTATTCATTTGGAACTTTATTCGAAGTAAGGATAAATTATCCAACAACGGATAATATTCAAAACGGATAAATAATCCTTTTACAGGTTAACAAAGGGGTAAAATTACCCATTACTGAGTACATGACCAGGCAAACTCCCGACAACGGATAAATTATCCGTCATACAAAAACATTCCAAAAGAATAATCTTGAGAACCGGAAACATGCAGACAGTAGATAAGAAGCATTGAACCACCACAAATTCATTCTGCCTCTGACAACTCACATGTGTCTTACTGTCAATGATATATTGATTGATTCCATTTAGCAAAAGATTCATTATTACTTATGGAGAGAACATCATCAATTTATCTCTGACGAAATTGAAAGACTTAGCATCTTTAGTTTCATGAACTTTTAAGAATTCCTGAAGAAACTCAGTCCTGTTGGAGTTTAAGAACAATATTTTACGAAAGGATATAGAGTAAATAAACATGAGACCATAACACAAATGTTTACTCCAAATGCAATTAATTTTAATGAGCTGTATGGCTATTTCGGAAAATAATTCCTCATCAGTAGCACTAGAACCCAAATATAAGAAATTCACGATTAAAAAAATACTAAAAAATCAAATATGACTAAGGACAAAACTACGATGGAAGGAGTTATACCTTAATTTAAGATTTTACATAAATATAGATAAAAGTTATAATCAAAGTATACACATGAGATAAAATCTCATGTAAAAGTACACCATATTTAAGAAAAATAAAGAGCATACATCTCAAACACGAGGAATTGTTTTACCAACTTCACGCTGCATTAAAAGACTAGCAGCATTGGAACCCATACATAGGAAATCCATAATTTCAAAAAAAAATATTAAACAAGAGGCTCTCAAGAGCCTGTATCGTTTACCTGGGTCGTGGCTGACACAATTAGTCAAAATAATCACAACGTTTAAGGGTCTCGTTTTGAAGTTTGCTGATGCTATATGATCCAAAATTAAACTATGTTCCCCACTGGCCGCTTTTTTTTGATAGGGCGTAGACCAACTGTCACCTTTCTTGAAGAAGATCATGTAAGGATCATTGTGCCTCACTTTGGTTCCAACTGGCATAGTATTTTCAGAGGAGATCATTAAATGATTTCCCATGGGATCCAAGGTTATATAATGTTCCCCGCTGACTGCCATCTTGGATGCTATGCGGACATGCCAGACACATTTTATGAAGGGGACCAAGTAAGGACCATTGTGACTAAGTATGAGTCCAATTGGCCATGTACTTTCAGAGGAGAAAATCTTTGAATATGTTTCCCTATAGGGTCCAATCCTAAAAACACGTTCCCTCCTGGCGGCCATTTAGGATATGATGTGGACTTGCTGAACACATTTTGAAAGGGGCCAGCTATGAACCATTGTGACTTAGTTTGGTTCCAATTGGTCCAGTATTTTCAGAGAAGAAGATTTTTGCAATATTGTCCAATTTTGGACAAAGTTCCCCGCTGGCGGCCATTTTGTATGACGTGCAGACTTGCCGGACAAAATTTTTAAAGGGGATTACCGAAGGACTATTGTGACCAAGTTTTGTTCCAATTAGCGCAGTGGTTTCAGAGAAGATCTTCGAATGCTTTCCTATAGGGTCCAATGTTAAAACGCGTTCCTGCTGGCGGCCATTTTGAATATGATACGGACTTGCCTGATATTTTTTTAAAGGGGCCACCTAAGGACCATTGGGCACAAGTTTTGTTCCAATTGGCCTAGCGGTTTCAGAGCAGAAGATGTTTGAATGAAAAGTAAGTTTTGGACGAACCACTGACATAGTGATGGCGGGAAGATCACCATGGCATAGACATGCAGGTCAGTTATAAAGTTATGCAGGCGTTGAAGTTAAGATGCTACTACAATATTTATCTGGGAGAGATATTTGCATAGTGGGCAAACAAGAATTACTACATGACACAATATACAATTATATACAATTATTATTAATTTGCGAAATAAGTATAGTTTATGAAAGTATTTTTGCAAAAAAATGTAAAAATATGTACAAAACACTTTTTTGCTCTTGATTATGTAACAAATAATTATTTTTAATAAAGCGATAGCAGGGAATTTCTCTAAAACTTAAAAGAGAAAAGCAAACCAAAGAAGATTTGAAAGCAGAATTCAAAGGGAAATAACCCATAACCATATGGCATTGAATTTCTTTGTATGAAAAAGAGTCAATGACTACAACACAGGTAGTTGGATTTTCTTCAAAATTTCAGAGTATGTAGATCTTGATATGCTGAACATTTTTGCAATTTACACTTCACCTCTATCTGCTACAGTTTTTGAAATAAAAAATAAAAAATGCATAAATTTTGAAAATTTTACGGAAACAGGGCTGTAACTCTGAGACAGGTTTTCCGATTTTCTTCAAAATTGCAGGGTAGATAGATCTTATCATTCTGAACAATTTTACCTCGTCAGATTTTTTATATCTACAATGGTTTTTGAGTTATTTGCAAAAAACAGCAATGTGTTATTTTTAGTAACAGTGGCCATGTTGTTTGGTCCTCGGAACTCATTTGTTAATCTACATACCCTGGTAATGACCAAGGCCAAGTTTGGATTAAATTGGACCAGTGGTTTCAGAGGAGATTTTTGACAAAAGTTTACGACGGACGCATAAACCAAACAAAATCCGAAAAATCATTAATATCAAATATGGCTAAGGACAAAACTACGAGTCTGCGAAACAAGAAGCACAATTCGTGCCCATTTTAATACCAACGTGCTATTGATATGTAGCACATCGAAATGCAAAATGTTTTTCATAGCTTTTAAATAATGATTAATAATCTACGTTTGATCAACATTTTGTTTTTTGAATCGGTAAAGGCATTTTGAATGCTACCATTGATTCATGATATGAGCTTATCATGAGGAAACGTTGTACAAATTGCGCAAAAATCTATATTTTGAGAGAATTTTTTTGAGCAAATGAACGGAACCCAGCTTTTGAAGTATCCAAACATGATTTATGAATTTCGGACATCTCTTAGTATGTTGATGTCTGTCTGACGGCAGGCAATTTTTTTTAGTATGTCCCATATACAGGCCAATAGTTGAACAAAATACAGATCAAGTGATTTGCTTTACTTGTATTGATTATTGTGTTTTTTTTTTAAATATCTCTTATAAAAATAAACACTAATTAAGTTTTAGCCACATTATAAAAATTAATCCTACTGAAAGTTTATAAGTTATTTTTTATGAAAAGACATCAAAAATAGAATAAAAAAAGATGACAGGAAACACCTACAATGGCCGAAAAACATAGCCACATGCTACAAAGTAAGTAGGAACTGCACAAGAAAAGAACCCCACAATAAAAATACAAAAGACAAACGTAAACAACGATAGGAACTCGAAGTTCATATTCATCTCTCATCGCAGTTCAAAAAGAATGTACAGTTCAAGGTAAACACTAATATCTTATGTCCACCTCGGGAGTCAGATTCCGGTCATTAGCTATGGGATGTTGGTCTTTTCCACATATAAAGTAACTGCATTTTTTGTGTAATCGATTCAAGTTTTCGTTGTCAAACGCGTCATCTCTGGGCCAAAATCTGGTGATTTAGATGGACAACGGATTGTCGTTGTGTTTTTATTTTTGTTGTTATTAATATTGTATGCGTCTAGAGTTTTCCTTTTTGAACAAATTGCAATATTCTGTATAATCGGGAAAAGTTGTTGCAGATCTCATCCCAATATTGCAGTTCATTCAAAATTCCGTTTCTATGAACTATGTCTTTCAAAGTATGAAGCGCAGCTTCTTACATCATCACACGGCCATCAAAAATTTGTCGGTCTCTTACGTGCAGTTATCAAAAAAAAAATTCGAATCGCGTCCTTTAAACCCTTTCTCGCCATTCTGCAAGTAACTACAGGAACCTGCTGGATTTAATATTTAACCAAACTGTTCACCATTTCTGGTAGAACTTCCTCTTGTAAGCGGATTCTGACAGTCTGGTATGATATTTTCATGATTCCAGAAATCGACGAAGCAGTGTTTGTTGCTGTTGTGAATCTTCATACAATCTGCAATCTGATATACATTGTAGCGGTTCTTTGAATTAATTGTTACCCTTGGACGGCATTATATAAGTAGGTATATTGCAGATCTCTTGGTGGCACCTGTTTCTAAGTGAGGATATTGTACCCAAGTCACAATTTCCATCATTGCACCAACTGTCTGTGATTCACCTGCTTCCAATTGCATTATTTCTGCTTGTTTCATTTAAAAATTGGTATCACTTGTCCTTTGGCTTTCCACTCATTGATTGGTCTTAACGTATACCTTAAAAAACTACATTACTTTACAAATAATACGATTTGGTTCAATTCAAGTTCGTATTAATCAAATTAATAAATTACATACTAATTAGGTTAAAACCAAATTAAATTTAGAGTATATTTTTGAGGCGATTGATTGCTTTTCCCAGTGGTTTGTGATTTCAAGCATGACTGAAAACGTTCATTCGTATAAACGGTATTTTAAAATATGGACTAGATGTTAAAGTCTTGAAGTTAGAAGTCTATCTCTTTTTGGTTTATATGTTTATGATACTATATGGAAAGGGGAAGGACAAAGGGGAGGTTTAGGTACCAGTAAGCCAGCTTAATGCTACCACTAGTTCTTGAAAGTTCTGGTACCAAGACCGGCTCTCCCGATGATTTCCTATCGCTGTCTACGTTTGTCTCTCATTTTTTTCATTGATGTTCTTGTGCATTTCCCTGAAAGAGTGTAGCATCTGATTGTTATTCTCGTCTATTGTAGGTGTTTTCTGTTATCTTTTCTTTATATAATTAAATATAAAATGACAAAGTCCTAAAAGATTACAATGAGAGTTGTTAACATATTGTTTTGGTTGAAATCTTAACAGAAACGTCAGAAATGCATCTTACTACACTGCTGGTGGTGGTATTGAAAAAATATGGATGGACAATTTAGCTTGTATTGGCAGTGAAATGAGGCTAAATGATTGTTTTCATAGCGGATGGAGAAAACATAATTGCGATCATACCGAAGACGTTGGAATACGCTGTATTGATGCAAGCAACGGTAAGGCAAGCTTTTTATTTAGAAAAAAAACAGAAGTTGCAAAAAGCACCACGTAAGTTGTAAATGTTATGTTGTATCTCGGTAACTTGTAATATTTGATCTACTTCAAGGATTTATTTAAAAACAACCTCCATTTCAGCCCACCTGATCCAAAGGGTCAATGCGAGATAATGCCATCACTTGGCGTGCGTCGTCCGTCCACCCGTCCGTCATCCGGAACGTTTTACATTTTCATTTTCTTCTTAAACCACTGAAGAAAATTCAGCTAAAATTTACAGAAATAATGTTCTTATTTTCCGTAACAAAGATTGCTCAGTTCGCTCAGATCCAATAAAAAACATGGCCCCTAGCATGGAACATAATATAAGATTTGACCCTATGTAGAAACTATTCATTTCTCCTCTGAAACCACTGAAGAAAATTCCTTAACAAAGATTGTTCATTTCATACAGATCCACTTGAAATCTTGGCTGCCAGCAAAGAAAATATTTTAACTTGTGACCTACGGGAAAATCACTTCATCTTTTTCTCTAAAGCCGCTGAAGCAAATTGAATCAAATTTACAGGAATGATGTATGGAAGATTCTTTACAAAAAGTGCTCCATGGATCCGATCCGACAATAAAACAAGGATGCCAGCGTGAAACCTAGGTTCAACATTGGACCCTATGAAAAAATCACATTTTCATCTTCTCCTCTGTTCATGAAAACATTACAGGAATGATTTTTTCATTCTCCTTAACAGAGATTGCGCATTTTGTTCTGTTCCTACAAAAACATGGCCGTCAGCGCGGAACATTATCTGAAATTGGACCCTATGGGAAAATCACTTTCATCTTCTCCTCTGAATTACTGAGGCAAATTCAACCAAACTTTGCAGGAACAGACGATGCTTCACAAAAATTGCTCATATCATTTTGATCCAAAAAAAATACATGGCGGCAACCGTTGCAAATAGTTCAATATTGGAGCTAATGATAGAATTATCCTTATCATCTTCTTTGAAACTATTCAAGCAAATTTTACTAAACTGTATTTGAATAATGTATCTAAAATATATAAATATATAAAAACATCATTTTCGGTAATGCATGGCATAGAAGTATTTTGTCAGGTGAGCGATACAGGCTCAGTCTCTTTGCATTTATTTTACATACATGTGTTCATGGACCCAACCTGCAATAAGATAAATTTGCTTTTAAATCATATTCGCCTGATTTGCGTTTGTTTTATCATTTATCGTTCAATCATATTCAAAAGTTTATACTATAGGTAAATATGTCTGTAATACACAAATGTATAATAATTAGACATTGGTTTTACTGTATTCAATTAAAAAAAATTGTCACAAACATTGAAAAAATTCTGTACTTTATAGCAAAGCAATGATTTTACTGCATATGAGGCAAGAAATATTGCGTCTTCCAGACCATTTTCTCTTCCCTTACCTGATTGTGGCTTGTCTATTTAGATCTCTGATTTACACGTATTTCGGTTTATGGACTCCCAAAGCTTTCGAATTTATCTGCACTGAAGAAATATAATTTGTCGAAATGCGCATATGCAGAAACTAAATTAACATTAACTTTGGTATCTTGTTATTTTTGTGCTAAGTTATTAAGACACATGTAAAACGCTTAAATTGGCTTTGTTATTCAGTTATTTTTTAACACGTTGCAAATGCCAATAATATGAGAGTAATATTCATGTAACTCTTAGTAGAATACTTTGGTGCTTGCCTTATGATATTTGTTCAACCTGTAACTTCAGTTTATTTTTATTATTCAGGCTAAGCAATATAATATCCTTGCAATACCCTGTCCTTAAGGTAGTATACCTAGATAAAGGGACATAACTATTAAAAATCACCTGTATGCTTGTTTTAATCATTTTCATAAATATATTGTAAGCTTCTAAGTAACACAGATAATTTTGATTCTTTTTCACATAAATGCTTAAAATTATCAATGAAACAGAATTTTTCAAACACTTTGCTGATTTAAAGAGTGATCTCCTTTACTACCTTAACTAATGTTTGACTTCTCATTTAGATCTTATAATTTAATACTTATGGACCATTTGCTCTTCATATTTAGCCCGTTATAGCAACTAAATTTACAAAAAATGGTACTAATTGAAACAAATGGAATTTCCATCGCTAATATCGAAAAATTGATTTGTCATTTTGGTTTTTTATTGTGTTTGTAATTGATATCAGCGTTTTGCATTTCACATATTAGGTGACCTACGTGTGTTCGGTGGAACTGACCAAACAAAGGGAATGCTTGAAATATATTACAACGGACTGTGGGGAAACATATGTAGTAGCGGCTTTGGCAAAGAAGATGCACTTGTTGCGTGTAGACAGCTAACCAATCGGTAAAGATATTTCTAAAAGGCAATGTTCAAGTGTATAAACAATTATAAGTTAGAACTTTACCAGGTATTTCAGCCTGTAAGAAGACAAAATATGCACTTTTCAAAGGTGATAATACAGTGTCATAAAAGAACAAAACTAAGACATGATATAAATGTACATGAAATACTAATTTGACTGACAGTTGGATTTAAATTGCAATTTCTAATGTGCCAGATATAGTCAAAATTAGAAAATATTTAACACCAAACTAACGATAAAAATTTTGAAATTAGTTTTTGATAACCAAGCTGTGGGATTCAGGTACATGTATGTCCTTCTTCATAAATTCGTCAGCACTGGTTTACATTTTTTTATTTATTCTTGTGGTAAATTTAAATCGCAATGGATGCGTCCCTTCATTTTTTCAATGATCTGTGAATATTAAAAACAGTAATAGTAAGGCAACTGGTGTACAAAAATATGCTAGTTTGCAAGTGAGGATTAACTGAATAACAAACGGCTACTTTTTCTTGCAAATTATAGAACAACCATTAAAGTTAAAATTGCATTCGTTGTATTAACATAAGCGTTTAAGTTATAAATAACTAAATACCGAAGTCACTGTGAATTTACTTTCTGCATATGCGCATTTCGACAACTTATGTCTCATCAGTGCAGATAAAATCTAAACGTTTGGAAGACCATAAACTCAAAGATGTTTAACAACTGATAGAGAACAAATAACCAAAGTGATCTAAATTTAAAGCCAAAATCAGCTAAGGACAGAGCTTTGCAAGAGGGAGATACTCCTTAGATTTCAATACAATTTACAAATTTGCTTGGAGAGGGGTATCATTCAAGTTATAAAAGGAGCATACTTCTCAAATATGCTGCTTATAATGAGGAAAACCCGTGAAAGTTAAAGATGAAATAATTGATGTAAATAATTCTTCACTTATTTAATATTAACAATGAAGGGATATGGAGTAAATGCAAATTAGACAAAGTCTCTACAAATACATGGCAAAAGTAAACAATAGAGCTACGCTTTAATTGTTGTTCTTCTTTGTATTATCTCTGTATGCCTTTTTGTATTATCATCAAATCAATATGATCTAATTCTAATATGGCTCTCGTTTATCGTCAACCAGTATAATACTCGATAACCGTGTATTTCGCACATGCGCAAATGGTATCGGAATCTGAGTAAACCGGATGAAAAACAACAATGTTTTTTATTTTGTTCGTTTAAGTTTAGGAAGAAATAAAAGTTGAGAACAATTTTTAAATAAATCATGCCATTCAGACACGCCAAATGTGTATTTTCTTGCTTTCGATTTGAATTTTGAACTTGCATCTGTTTGAAAACGTCAGATTGTGTATTGTGACGTCATAGACACAGACAACAATGGAGACGGGAAATCCGCCTCCTCTTAGGTCGCTTCAGAATTGAAAATTTCATTTTCTGCCATATTAGAATCGAAATAATTCATGGCATGTTATGGTTATTGTCATTTAACCATGGTTTGGGCCTTTATATTTGTAAATTTAACCCCTCGCTAACGCTCTGGGTTAAATTCGAATATAAAGGCCCAGCCCAGGGTTAATTATCCAATAACCATATACCTGCCATGAATTATTTCTTAAATTAACGACACGCCATTTGAAAACATACGTCAAACTAATCATATTCTTCATAGAAAATCGACTGAACAGAAATGCTAGTTCCAAATGTATATATGGTCAAAAAGTCATGTTTGAAATGTCTGTCATTATAAAGAAAAATTCTAAATTCTAATGCAACATTTATATAACGAAGGTTATGATTGGTCAAAAGTGTCCGTCAATTCCTCCATCTACACACCTGAGTAAGGAAAGGTTCCCTGTCTAGTCTTGTTCCTTGTATGGTTACAACTATCACAAGTTTAAAATAGAACATGAAATCGTTTAATTGCGTTGGAATCGTAATAACAGTACATTATATGAATACCCGAGGGCGTCTATTTTGATTTGACGGTCAAAATATGCGTTTACAGGTTCCGCTGCGCGTTGCATCTAAACTGCATTTTGACCGTCAAATCTACGATTGAAGACCTCGAGTATTCAAATAATGTAAAGCACAAATTATCGCATAGATATTTAGATAGTGCGTAAAAACATAGGTAATCAATGATTACAAAGTTCTTCTCGTTATGGCACATTGTCAGAGAACCTAATTTTGCTTGGATGCTGACATAATATCAGAGATGCATACATAAGCAAGTTTACATGATCCTAACATGTACAGTGACTGAAATCTGAACTCTTTAGTTAATTTGGATATAAGTCAATCAAGCAGAACATATACGAGGGTTGTCCGTAAAGTTCGTGGACAATGCTAATAAAAACTATCAAACAGCAATAAAATATGTGATATTACTATTTTAAATAACAACATATTTAACTGCATACATATGCAAAAAATCATAACAAACCATACACAATTAGTCGTATTTTAAATAAATACAAAACAACATACTTTTTTACACATGGAGCACTAGTACTGATCCGTGAAGATGTAAACGTTTTCCGACGTCAAACGGTATTATAATTATTTTTTCTCTACGTAGGCACCATTCAATTCAATACATTTCTTGTGCCGCTTAATCCAGTCATCAAAAATGTGTACAAACTTCTCTTGTTTCATATGAAAAATAATATTTGGCACTTCCTGTCTTAGTTCTGTTAAATCATCGAACCTTTTTCCACGCAAAAAAACGACTTAATATAAGGAAACACGGCAAAGTCCATCGGGACTAAATCCGAATTGTACGGAGGATGTTTGAGCCATTCAAATCCAAGCAGTTCAATTTCTAATTGTTTTTTCTGAGAAGTGTGGGCTTGAGCATTATCTTAATGAAGTATTTCTTTTTCTAGGTTAACAGATAAGTCAGGCCGTTTCTTTTGTAGTGCTTGCACTAAATCTCGCCTCAGAACCTAAAAAGATAAAGCAACTAATATATGGTTTGCTGTCGATATTTACTAGATTCAACATGCAAATTCGAAATAATATATAACGATACCGAACAATTTTATGAATTTGTTTTATAAACATTGTGTGATTTTAGTTTAATATTGTGCAGAAAACGAAAACAAGCGTTTTTTTCGCACGTTTTAATAACAATGCTTTCGCCTCAACATTTACACCATATCTTTTTCCATTAAATAATAACAATGGTCGATAATGTGTTCAGATAGAATAATATGTATTTGTATTACATGCATTAATATTTTCAAATTATTTACAGGTAAAAAGTTTTAAAACTACCTTATTAATAACTAAATGTTATTACCTTGTTATAATAATCAGAATTAACAGTCTGCCATCGTGGTTCACCGTGTGTCAAGATAATTCCTTGTCTGTCCATAAATAAAATAAACATTTTTTTACCAAGAATTTTTGTAATTTTTGCTTTTTTTAGGGGGGGGGCGGAGAGTTTTCATTTTTCCATTGACTATTCAGTGTTTGGTTTCTGGATCGTAGAAATGGAACCAGCTTTCGTCAGTTGTTATTATACTTTCAAGAAATCTTGCACCGCCTCGGTCAACCTTCCTAATAAATTGTCTCTATATTTCGACTCTCTTCGCTAAGTTTTCTTCGTTAAGAATCCTCGGTACCCATCTAGCTCAAACGCGATTCATATTCAATTCAGTTGATAAAATGTCATATGCGGTGGTCTTTGAAATGTTACACCTCTCTGCAATTTCGCGTACGGTCAGTCGCCGGTCGATGTCAATAACGTCATTACTTTTCTATATTTTTCGGACAGTTTTAAAAACTTGTGTGTATCTGTTAGCGTTTTCCTTATGTCTACGCAAAATTTGATAACCGTCGTTTGCTCCGCCTTATCCGTAAACGTCATATTTTCTCTGATTTGCTTTTCTGCATTTCTATATTCCGGGCTAGGTTTCTCTTCCATTTTAAAACTTCGAACGTTCACATTTGACAAGTGTGACGTTGAACACACTGCGAACGTCACAATGTAATTTTCGTTTGAAAATTCCCGGATTTTTTTTTTAAACGACAATCAAAATTTTATAAATTACAAAAAAACTTAATACATAAAATATTAGTAGTGCTTCAGGTCACATTTTTCTTTCTAAAAACGAAGTCAATATTACAACATTACATTTCAAATTATACTTACTGTTACACTATTTAATTTAAAAATGGCTAAGAATTACTTAAGTGCGAAAATTAGATATATATATAACGCCAAATATAGTTTTATTCACGCTTGTCCACGAACTTTACGGACAACCCTCGTACGTCAAAGTGACCTAATTTTCCTGGGTGCTTACCTACCATCATGCATGCATGTGCAAGGTTACATGAACCTACCATGTTTACTGACTGAGATCTGAACTCGGACGTAAACTTGAATGCAAGTCGTACCAGCGGAAAATATAGGTCAAAGTGACCTAAGTTTGCCTGGATGCTGACCTACCATCAGAGATGCATGCATATGCAAGGTTGGATAATCCTACCATGTATTGTGATTGAGATCTAACTGGCACGTAAGCTTAAAAGTAAGTCGTTCAAGCGGAAAATATAGGTCAAAGAGACCTTATTTTCTTGGAGGCTTTGAAATAGCCCATGATGCATCGGTATGCAAAGTTTGATGATCCTACCATTCATAGTTACCATTATAAATACCTTAATGAGGACGCGGACGCCGGGGTTACCTCAATAGTCCTCCTCAACTTCGTTGAGGCGAAGTCAAAACGCTTTGTAAATTTTGAAACTTACAACGCAAAAAAACCCTCAATTTATTACCTGTATCATCATAGAAAAAGTAGTTCTAAACAACAACACGATGAATCCTGCATTCACATAGAATTGTTTTTTGAATTAGCTATTTTTCGATTAAAATTAAGTAATTCATTCTATTTTGCTAATGTTTTTTAAATTTCTAAGAGAAACGGCTTAACATTCTCTAAAATATTTCCAATACACAATGTTCTTATAAATACTAGAAATTGATAATTTCTAATTTTTTAGAAAGACTTATCTCATTTAAAATAACTAAATACCGAAGTAACTGTGACTTTGGTTTCTGCAAATGAGAATTTCGACAATTAATGTCTCTTCAGTGCAGATAAAAACCAAATGTGTGGAAGACCATAAACTCAAAGATGTTTAAAATTGGTAGAAAACAAATAACCAATATGAACACAAATCAACAAAGGACAGAGCTTTGCACGAGGGAGATGCTGCTTAGTTTTCAACAAAATTTACAAAAATTTAGAAATTGGAAGGTTCAAAATAGAATCGGCTCTTGGGTGAACGCCGAAGTACTGACTACTGGGCTGATGAATACCGATAGGGGACTAACAGCCCACCAGCGGAGGCAGCGACCCAGTAATAACAAATGAGAAAATACCGAAGTAACTGTGAATTTGATTTCTGCATATGCAAATTTCGACAATTTATGTCTCTTCACTTGAGATAAAATCTTAACGATTTGAAGGTCATAAACTCAAAGATGTTTAAACTGAACCAGGGCAAATAACCAATATGATTGGTTTTCAGTCCACCCAATATTAGGAAAATCGTAACACGGGTACCTTTCTTATAGTGTCAAAATTTTCCCTACAAAAAGGCAGAACAAAACAAGAAGATCATAAATTATGTACCAATACTAAAGAATCAATTAATTATCATACAGGAATTATGTAATACAATTAGCACTCATCGCAATGATAAGAAAAAAAAAAGAAATTTTATTTATTTAACTTCTGAGGCAATTATCAGTGAGAATGGTTGTTTAAATCATGGAATAGTACAATTTGCTAAGGACAAATAACTCTCAATTTTAATAGGAACGTGCGAGATGCGTCCTTTTACATTGCTAGTGGAAGATATGGAAATGTATGGATGACAAATGTAGATTGCAGTGGAAAAGAAAGGAATCTAGAAGACTGTTCTCATCCTGGGTTCAGTAATCATACATGCAGTCATAATGAAAACGTAGGAATACGCTGTTATATTGCCAATGAAGGTAAGTTATAAGGAAAAATACATAAAATATAGATAATGTTACGATTGTTTTTTGATTTATCAGATTGGCTATTAGGGAAAGGTTTGGGACCAATAAAACTAGTGTATCCCCTCCGCAGCAGGTTTGCGCCTGAGTTAGGAAATTAATTAAACCTTCGTGTGTCTTGTCTGTTTTTCTAGTTAGTTTACTTTATGTCTGTAGGAATCTAGACTGGTGTTTATTTCGCTAAACTTGATTACTCTTTATTTCGGGACCGACTCCGACCTGTCGTTAGGTGTGGGGTTTCCTTACCGTTCATTGAAGATCTTTAGGTGCCTTGAGTTGGGTCGCTGTTTCTTTGACACATTCCCCTTCTTTTTTCTATAGAATATAAATAATGAGCCTCGCTAGAATAGGATAAAAGGATAACAGGAAACACCTACAGCACAGTCACATGCCACAATGTACCAAAGAAATGCACAAGAAATAACAACAAATAGAAGAAAAACAACAAACGTAAACAACGATAGGAACTCGGGACAGCTGGACTTGGTACTGGCCCTGGCAAAAGAAAGCACTAGGGTTTTACAGGTTTATGGATACAAGACCTGTCCTACGAAATAGTTATTTTAGAGTTTGTAAGTATCTTGATGTGACTTAAAAACCAAATTTTACTGTTGCATCTTTAAAACATTTCCAATCAACTTCTGACGAAAGAGGATTACGGTGTAAATATTTTTGGAGGCTAGAAATGCCTTTTTAAATTCAATATCGCCGGAATAGTTTTTGTACCCAAAATTATCAACATCTAACCAAGCTAACAAAACCAACTTACACTGAGATGATTATTAACTTGTTATATAGGCAAAACGTATTGTGAAAAGCAAAATGGCATGGATTTCATGGCACAAATTTGAATTTTCAAACTACTATCAAGATGACAATTTAATGCAGACTTCCGCACTGACAAACAAAACATGACTCTTTGCCGGAATAATCCAATCGCGTTGGTGTCGTTCCCGAATACTACTTTTCACAAATACCTTTAAAATCACCAAAATGCAAGTAATTATTTGGTCATGTAGTTAATTTCATCTCTGGTGACACCTTAACGCCCTTTCAACACGTTCCCTTGAAACGATTTAAACCACTCTTTAATGATGTTTTGATGATGTAGTAAAGTGAGGCTTTTTGGATTTGTTAATGACGTGCTGGTTTCTTGAATTTTATCCATTATTACTATATAATAAGTTATGGCCTATAACATCCATTTTTTCTTACCAAAAAAAGTCTTCAGTAGCCTATTTTAAGATCTGTAAGCAAGAATTCACTAGACTTTTGATTTTCCTTCCATGTGAAAGAAAACAGTAATGTATCCATGTTATACTAAGGTATAAGTCAAAGAGAGTCTTTTCTGTCCATTTTTAAAATATGAAATATGTTTAAAACAAGGTCCATAACCTGTAAATATTTTTATCTGATTTTATTACTTTACCAATACCCTTTCAATTTATGGTATCAATTTAAAATCGTAAATTTACTTAATTTAACGTTTAATTCAATGTTTTGGTTTTATCTGCACTGATGAGACATAAGTAATCGAAAAGAGCATATGCAGAAAATAAATTTTCAGTTAAACTTCGGAATTTTGTTTTTTTACCTTAATACATGGGTAACATGTTAATCATGTTCTCTGACAATATTAAGGCAAATGAAATAAAAGGGGCAACAGGAAGCTTTGCAATGGCTGAAAATTATAATTACATGCCAAAACCTGCCAGGGAACTATACAGGAAAAACACAAATGAAACAAAGACAAACGTAAAAAACTCGGGACAGCCGGACCTGGTACCGTCACCAGTAAAAGCCAGCGATAGGGAAAGTTTAACAAAAATGTAGTCATTGGTGTATGGAACGTTTTCTTCAAAGAGCTCTCATTCAGAGTATCAATTCCCTATTATAGAATTTTAGAACTTTTTTGCGGAGAAACATAATTGTTTTATTGTTCAAAATATTAATAAAATAAGATTTAAGTGCAAAAATTGAATATAAAATATTAGAATTTTACATAGATCTGATAAGGAAAATGATTATATGAGGTGATAACTTAAAAAATCTATTCAAGATTTTGTTTATACTTTGCATGTGTTTCGAAATCAGTAAACAGTGTACATAGAAAAAAATTTAAAAAAAACATGGATCACCGTAGACATAAGTGAGATAAATTTTGAAACGTTAATTTTTCTAGTGATATCTATCTGAAATTCTTTTCATGTTATCTCCCTTACGAAATATCTCTGTCATGTTAATCAAAACTCATGAGTTTTAGTTCACCTTGTTAAATGAAAATGTTATAAAGCAGATGACAAACATACATTTCAATTACTCACTTTCATTACATTTCATGTAATTATTTTGCAAAAAACCTTAATACACAAGTATAAGACAAAAATGGTGGAATAATACAAATTAGGCACCTCTTCTGTTCCGATTGAATAACATAATACCGAATTTGTTGTTAAATTGGATCCTGCATTCCTGCATATTCGCATTTCGACAACTTATGTCTCTTAAGTGCAGATAAAATCAAAATATTGGAAATCCAAATAGCAATATATGAGTAAATAGGAAAGTCAAAATTATCTTAGGACAGAGCTATGTAAGAGGGAGATACTCCCTAATTTGAACAAAACTTTGTTAAGGTCAAGATACAGGCATAAAGCGCCGCGTTGTGGCTTTGAAACGTCATAGTACGAGGGGACTGTAACGGCGCGAAGGAACGTAACTTTCTACTCGAGTTGCCTCCCATATACTATAGAATGAAAATGGGTGACGGGAACTCGTTGCGCAGGGAAAATGAGCCCAGTCCCTAAAAAATATGAATTTGGGGGCAAATTTGTTCTGACAATAATAGCTGCGGAACCGTACCTCTATAGGTCCTTTTATGTGTTTTATTTGGCGGACTATATAGACCATATAGATTGCATTTTCCAATAGAAAAAGACCATTCCACACAATTTTGCACGGCCACTGCATATTACTAATCAGTCTAATGGCAATGTATGAAAATGCACGATATGACAGAATTACGGCGGGCGACATCTGACATCGTTGTCTTCTATCACGTCCGTGTTTATCATGGATTCTACTTAATTCAAATATAGAATCAGCTTGTCTATGAAAATGTGTGCAAAAGAAAAATGTGTCCAAACGAAAATACTGTTAAGATGATATTTCCAGACATCACATTTCCTAGGAATATTGTTCTGAGGATCGCATTTCCTAGAAAAAAAATCGTTTAGATGGGTCCTACCTCTGTCTTTCGTTTTTCAATCATATTTTTACGTTTTCATATAATACAATGTATGTGTATATATTTATATTTTTAATTTACCTTTTATCGCCGTTCGACAAGAATTTTAACTTGTTCGTTTATCAATATAAATAAGGCCGTGTCTTTTCTTTTGACTAGCCGAAAAAATCTGTTTCCCTTTTGACAAATAAACAATTTGTTCGATACAGTTACTATATTTTTCATCTCAATTTCAATGGCCGGAAAATAGACATTTTTGTCTATTTTTCTGGATAGCCGCACAAATAGTAATATTTGAATATATTTTTCCGACTATAAATGATACATATGAATAATACATATAAATAATACAATAAATGATTTTTTCATATTTATCAATTTCAAACGGCTTTGTTATATGTTGAACTAATTTTTATATTACAGAAATTGTAAATAGTCCACTTATATAACATGTTGAATATTAAAATGTTATCAAACCATACAAAAATGGTATTGCCGTGAACTGCCGGAAAAATAGACTATTTTGTCTAAACTTTTGACTCGCCGGAAAAAAAAATAGTTAAAAATAATACGGTTTTTAACCTTCCTCTAAAATGTTGCCATCACACCTGACTTGCAATATAGCAGCGGTGTAGGATATTTCCTAAGAACAAAGAGAAATGTCTAAAACTTGTAGTAATTTGGATGACTTATCAAGCCAGTACTTAGGTGGCGGCACGAAAACCTTTTTTTTTTAAACTTACAACAATGAAATTAAAGAAAATTCGTCTAAAACTGAGGAGTATTGCGTCGACCTTTTTAATTCAAGCTAAATGCGTGGATTTTGCATATACACTCTAGCTTTAGACTTTCTCCAAGAAAGGGAAATGGGAAGGGGTAACAAGTATAAGCAGCAGTCCCTTGTTTAGATGTTCTCCAAATTATGTATGATGCGACACACGACGCCATGTGGTGAAGAATCTTTAAAATAATAGTTAGCCATTTCAACATTATACAAAACGCCTTCTTGAATTCATTATCATTATATGTCTTTTTCTACAATATCCGCGTTCGTAACTACAAATTCATGCCAAGAAAGTTAGCCAATTCCGGTCTACAAATGACCAACTTACAGACAGGCTATAAAGATGGACGGTAAAGACGGTGTTTCATCGGTGCGTTCGAAACCTTTAATGGAAGACCGACTGATTGACAAAGGTCATGAATATTTTGCTCCAATCATCTTTGTTAAAAATGCCCAATAAATGTATATGATATCATATATTTCTGGTGTTTACGCATTGCTTATTCAAATGAAATTTAGTAAATTCAAAAAAGAACCAGAAACGCTTTTCTTTAACTTGGCTATTAGTCATATTGGCATTGTTATACATCCGCGGTAAGCCATATTGGGCTGAGCGCAAGCCGAAGGCCAATATGACTTACCGAGGATCTATAACTATACCAATATGAAAGACATTACACAATGATACCTTTATTGATTAACTTCATTTTCATGAATTGTATCAATAATTGCTTTCCTTTACTTTCTATTTTGATAGACTTTGCATCATGCAAAGCCTAGCAGCACACGACAATTTTCACACTACCGGCTTAATTTAATGTTTTATAACGAGAAAAAAATAAATCAAGGGGATTTATGAAATATTCCATATTGGACAAGGCCAATATGGAAAATTCCATATTGGCCTAGTTTAGGTCCTATTGGCATACTTTGTCATTCATATTGAATTGGCAGTTTTAAGTTTTAAACATATTAAGACAAATACACTGAAGTTAATCAATAAATATAGTATTAATGTGTAATGTTTTTCATATTGGCATTGTTATAGATCTGAGGTAAGCCATATTGGCCTGAGGTGCCAGCCGAAGGCCAATGTGACTAACCGAGGATCTATAACTATGCCCATATGAAAAATATTACAAATGATACCTTTATTAATTAACTTCATGTCGATGAATTATATCAACTGCAATGCAGTATTTATTCACTTGTTATTTTAAAGATTTCGTGTCCTGTCAAAGTACTGCAGCAGATGACAATCTACACACTATTGGCTTATTTAGTATTTTCATAACAGGAGACGATAAATCAAGAGGAATTATGATAACTCCTATATTGGACTAGGCCAATATTGAAAAAATCCGTATTGGCCTAGTTCAGGGCATATTGGCATACTTTTGTCATTCGCACTGAAATGGCAGTTTTAAACATATTTAGTCAAATAACTTAAGTTAATTGATAATTGCATTTATTTTTGTCCCGTATTTTATAGCTTGGTCACTGCGCTATTTTCGAGGAATAAGTTGCCGAAATGACCGTAGTATAGTATTATTGCGTAATGTTTTTTCATATTGGCATTCTTATAGATCCGAGGTAACCCATATCTGAAGATGGCTTGCGGCGCAAGCCCAAGGTCAATATAACTTACCAAGGATTTATAACTATGCCAATATGAAGAGAATTAAACAATGATACCTTTATTAATTAACTTCATTTCCATGAATTGTATCAATTGTTTTCCAGCATTTCTTTAGTTTTTATTTTGATAGACCTTGCTAGGTACCAGACAACAAGTTACGCACAACTGGCTCATTTTATGTTATCGTAGCGAGAGGCGATAAATAAAGAGTAGCTATTAGAGCCCTCATATTGGCCTATGAAAATGAAAACAATAATTTTTTGCCATGCCCATCAACACTAAAGCAAGTAGAAAAAATAGTAATGGTGCCTTACATGATACCCCCCCCCCCCCACCGACGTTTTACAAAATTTCTAAGTTTCAAGGGCATAACTCCAGAACAACTTGGACCTCTGAACCAAAATTGTACATGAGCTGACTTTTGTTCTAAACTATTTATATACCAAGTTTGAAGATAGTACGTTATTTTATTCACAAGTTATGAGTACGAAACCTTAAAATTTGCAAAATTTCAAAGTTTCAAGGGGCATAACTCCAGAACACCTTGGACCTCTGAACCCAAAATCTAACTTGACCTGAGTTTTGTGGTAAACAACTTACATATCCAGTGTGAAATACTTTTGTGATCTCGTTCACAAGTTTTCAGTCGGAAACCCTCAAATTTGCATAATTTCAAAGTTTCAAGGGGCATAACTCCAGAACAACTGAGACCTCTGACTCCAAAATCGAAGTTGATCTGAGTTTTTTTTGGTAAACAACAAAGATACCAAGTTTGAAGACCTTGTGTTATTTTGTTCACAAGTTATCAGTCAGAAACCCTAAAATTTGCAAAATTTCAGAGTTTCAAGGGGCATTACTCCAGAACCCCCTGGATCTCTGAACCAAAAACCGAACTTGACCTTAGTTTTATGATAAACATCTTGCCTACCAAGTGTGAAAAACTTGTGTTATTTCATTCACAAGTTATCAGTCGGAAACCTTCTGGGGACGGACGGACGGACGGACACACGACTGAGGGTATCACATAATACCTCGCCATTTCGTGTGGCGGGGTATGAAAATATGGGTCTTTATAAAACGGTCATTGGAACTAAGGACAGGGGACTCATAACTCTGATGATTTATTTACTTGTTCGTTTTAGTTTTATTTGTTAATATGACAAACTATACTAGTTTATATGAGAATAAATATTTGATTTGATTTGATTTGAATATGTCCAAGTGTTGTAGGCTCGTTATCTTCATTTTAGTTAAAAATTCAATAAATTTCAAATAAGTATTTTTTTTATAATATTTTAATTGTCATAATGTTTTACTAATACGCCATTTTTTCATTTCATATGTTCAGGACGTCGTTGGCTCAATTTTGCGACGTCAGCTTTTTTTCGGCGTATTTTTCATTGAAGTTGACAACTTTGACGTTTTCCGCAGAGATAACAAATTCGGCGACCCCCATATTTTTTACACAATTTCTTTTATTATTACAAAAAGAATAACATATCGTTTTTTAAACAAAATCTATGGATCCAGTAAGAAGATATAATGGGAAAAGCGACAAATTTGTACATTAAATCTTGATTTCGCTATATATTTTTTGTACTTTTGACGATATTAGGGTCATATTTCAGACAGCTGTAGAATAAAACGAATTCAGTGACCCCCTTTTTATTACATTTCTTGATGTCTTATACTCATATCTACCTCTGTGCAAAATTTTAAAAAAAATCTATGGATTAGTTGTAGCCTGACCCTTGACCTTAAATTTAGATATTGCATGTTTCCTGAAAAAAATCGGTTTCCGGGCCATATCGAAGTACTGGTTATTGTGTTGGTAAATACCCTCGGAGACTGAAGGTCCACCAGCAGAGGCATCGATCTAGTGGTTATGAATAACATACTACCGAATTTGCTGTTAATTTGAAGTATGAACGTCATTAAGGAAAATAATTTAACATTGATTTATTTGAGATAAAACATCATTTTTGATATGTGCTATGAAATATAATGGAAGCAAATATATATAACTGGACGGTAATAATCTGTTAAAAACTTTAGTTAAGATTACATAATCTTTGTTTTTCCGATGTTGTCATTGTCCTTGGATTGTTCTGTTTAGACTGACAAATCAGCTCACACATACTTTTGCAAAGATTCCTCAATAAAAATATGGCTGCTAGACCTTAGAACATTGTCTGAAAATGATATTGTCATTATCTCCCCCCTAAACACAAAGGCAAATTCAATTTAACTCTACAGAAAAGAGGTCTTTTACAAGGACAGCATATTTATTGTGTTCCGATCCGACAAAACATGGCTACATGTACCATGGCCGAACATAATTAACATTGGATCCTGTAGTCATATTGTGAACGCCTACGCCTCCTGTAGACTTCAGAAAAAGATTCAAGGACATTTTAAAAATGATTCATGCAAGGTCTTTTGTTCTTCCAATCTGTATTTATTCAATTGTGTTGGCTATTATCATTTTTAAGCCAATAGATTCATAGTTTCCCAGCTAGCACAGAAATGTTTTTGAAACATTTTTAAAACGTTTTCAAAAATGGTGTGAAAACATTTTAAAAAAAGGTTTAAAAATTATTTTAGTATGGTTACGGAAATGTTTCTAGACTGTTTTGTAGAAAACATTTTACTGAAATGTTATGAAAATGTTAGACCTAAACATTTCCTTCAGAATATTTCTGGAATGTTTTTAAAATGTTTTATGGAATGTTTTTGGAAAACGTTATAAAAGCATTCAGATAAAATGTTTTAAAAAAACATTTCTAAAACAGTTTGAAAAATGTTTTAAAAACCTTCAAATGCATGGTCACAGAAACATTTTCATAATGTTTCACAGGAATGTTTTTCTGAAATATTTCAAAAATATTTAATCATAATATTTCTTCCAAATTTTTTAAGAGTGTTTTTTTTTCAACATTACTTAAAAAAGAAACAGCGCTGTCGTTTACCTTAAGCAACGTTTGTTCAAAGGCTGCCTTTTTCAATATAGTTTTGTATGGTGTACATTTTCTACATTTTTTTCACTCTCATGCATCCTAATGTTAGATAATTTGAGTTTTGTTCCAGTATTAAGCATGATATTAAATCCTGTATTTACAGTGTACATTGCATAATATAATATTTTTAAATGGTCATTTATGTATCAGTTATGTGCCTGCAAATGAAACGTCTAGCTTTTGGTTTTAGTATTATGGCTTCAAATCAAATTAACATGTAGCATAGATCATGAGCAAAACAACATATAAATACGGAACCCAAAATGCATATTTTTTCACACCGAATCTGAACAGGTGTTATTATTTAGAAATTATGAAAACATTGGCAGTAATGATGTTTTACTCAGTAATATAATAAATAAAGTCAAGTAATACGTTCAATAAAATTTATTCCAGTAAATGCTATGTCTCCTATAATGCCTCCAATATATGAAAACAATCCCAAACTATTGATCATGATATAAAAACTATAGTTGCTCCGTATCAATTTCTATAACAAGCTGGTGCTCTCCTCGTGCATCGTTGAATGAAAAGGAGTGACTGTTTGATATGCACATAATCCGATAAAACATGTTCAAAGAAAACTATCCTCCACTTAAATAAAATTATAGTAAACTGTCATTCATTCATGCGATGTTGTAAAGTAAAAATTTGTTTTTTTTTAATAACATCGACCGAACATGTAGTAAATCTTCCATGTAACTGGTTTTAAAATCACACATTTTCGGGTGTGTCAGGACAATGTCCATTTCTTGTCATTAGAGATAAACATCTGTTTTCACTTAAACTACATGTATATCATCGATTACATGCTGTGATGATAATCTCTTATCTGTTTAAAATTGTTTCTGTTATCAGTCAATTTTATACCCGCTTCAGAAAATGTAGACATAATTAATATATTGAATAATTAATTAGTACATGTATTAAATTTTAGTTCAATTAAATGCAAATTTTGTTGTGAATGCTTGCATTTCAGTTGTTTTTAATGGGTTGATTGTCATACACGTTTTTTAATGTTTTCACAAGGACATATATTTAAATATTCAAATATACGTCCCTGGTTTTCAACACCAAAAATAAATTTATTATATGATATTAACACATATTTCAAACCATACAATTTATATATATATTTCACTTTTTGACATATTAGTTTTTATTATATTTATCGTTATAAAAAAAACTAACTGGCAATGTTTGAATGCTTATTTGATTAAAACATATTTGCACCATGTTTTAAAAATGTTTTGCAAAATGTTGTGCCACTTACCCACATAAAACATTAAAGCATAATATTCTTAAAATGTTTCATCAAAATGTTCTATTTTGATGAGATTAAAATATGTTCTTGTAATGTTTTAAGAATGTTTCCTTGAAATATTTAGGCCAAAATGTTTAAGAAAGGTACTAAAAGTGTCTTTAAATTATAAAATCTGATTATTTATAATTGTATTACCTATTGTGCGATCGGTTACTGGTAATTCGAAAGCTGTAAAAAAATATTGTTAAAATGTTTTATGAAAATGTTTCACTTCAATATAACGGAAACATCAAATGCCAATGGATTTATAACGTTTCGTTATAATGTAGCAGTGTAACAAAATAAAAACATATTTTCAAGATGTCTTAAAAACATTTGGCAAAATGTTAGTAAAAATTTCTGAAACAATGTTCTGATGTGATGATTTTAAAATGTTTTAATTATGTTGTGAAAAAATGTTACCGAAAATAACTTTAAAATGTTCTGTTAAAATGTTTATAAAACATTATAAAAATGTTCTAATTAAAGTTTGAAAAATAGTTTGTCAGCGCATTTTGTCAAAACGTTTTTAAAATGTTTCCGTAATGTTTTTAAAAAAGATAAAACGTTTTCAAAACATTTTAAAAATGTTTCAATAAAATGTTTTGACGAACCGCTGAAAAACTTCGAATAAAATGTTTCGAAAATGGTTTGTGTCAGCTGGGTTACCTCTGAGTCGTTTTCGGCCATAAAATCGCTTAACTAATTAAATATTTATATAAGGACTGTAAAATATAATAAATACCAAAATTGCATGATAAACGGTAAATTTCGTTATGATGTACACGTGTTTCAAGGAATTACCTCTTACCAGCAGCATTAAAATCAAACAATTTGGAAAGTCATAATTTTAAAGTAGTCAAAAAAGAAGTACGCATTACCAAAAATACCGAAATAAGAGGCCAAATTCAGTACCTAGTACATCCACCGTGTGCCATACACAGAATGAAGCCTCGTTATTTTTAAAGAATTTTGATAAAACAGTCAATTTCTGTAAAACGCATGGTATATGTTTCATGTCAGACAAGTCTGACTATCGGGCTGGTGAATACCCTCGGGGACCTCTGGTCATTCAGCAATGGGTGCAGACGTTATCCTTTCACATTTTTCGAATACTGTAAGAACAGTTCTATGTCATAAATACAGTTCTTCTTTTTGTAAGAGTACATATTGGTATGTTTAAGGTGTTTGGGAGACTATTACTGAAAACTTATTAAATTAATTCCAAAATTGCAAAAGAATTAATATGTCACCGATCTCGTTTTTGCAGAAGAAGCTTCCGAAAATAGCAAATTTGTGACCTTTTAAATATAGTAAAAAAAGGAAAAGATATAATGCTAAAAATGTTTATATAAATAAAACTTAAGATTTTGGTCACCGATCATATTTTTGACAAAATCATGAAAATTTTATTTTTCCCTTACTATTTCTTAAGAATTATTTTCCTTTAATAAAATAAGAGATTTTCGAAAAGTTGCATATTTTGTGAGCTAGTAACATAAATATTGCTCATTTATTTTCTTTCCTTTTTTTTTGAAAAATCATGAAATTTTTCATTTTTTCCCCATACTATTTCTTTAAATTATCTCCCTTTAATACTAATGTAAAATCAGATTTTCAAAAAGTTGCATATTTTGTCAGCTGGTAGCATAATTGTTGTTCATTGGTTTTTGACAAAATCATGAAAGTTTTATTACTATTTCTTTAGAATTATCCCCTTTAATAAGATAAGAGATTTTCGAAAAAATGATATTCTTGTGAGCTGACAGCATAAATGTTGCTCATTTCATTTTATTTACGATCAATGAACTTTTTAAAATCATTTTTACAAGATTTTAATGATAAATTAAAATTTTCATCAGATGCGCGAGATGGATGCGCAGTTTTAGTTTCAAACGACCTGAAGTCAATAAATGATTGATAGTTTGGTTGTTAATTTTTATCTTATACCTGAAAAGACACAATATATTTAATTTGTCTCATAGTTCTATTGAGCAGAAAAGTATTTTCTAATTCCTTGAAACTACCTTGCAATTTAGTTAATGGGGAATGAAAGGATATTGAATAAATGCACATGAGACAAAGTCTCTACAAATACATGGTAAAAACAAGCAAAGGAACAACGCTTTTATTGTTGTTCTTCATCTTGAAGTCACCTTGAGGCCTTCAACAATGAGCTTTGCTCATTTCAAGACGAACCCTAGCACCGGTTAGAGCGGAATTCTTTGCTAATTGTCGAGCAACGCTACATCCATGCCTTCATTGGTCATGGGTGCGGGATTGTAAACAAACATTAATTAAACTGGCAAAGTGCTCTTACAAGCACCGTCATCCTTTGCCCGACATCGTTAGCCTGTTTGGTGTTAGGTAAATGTATTCGTTTTAATTTTGTAAAGGTTTCTACTAGCTTTCAAATGAGGATTAATTTCAAAGTTATTAGAACTTATGCACTAAACATTAATAAAAAAGAAAAGAATAAATGCATTTGATTTATTTCAGTAATGTAAATTTATTATATTATTTCATTTCGTAATCTGCAAGCTTTTGTTTGTTTTCACTGATTCTGGCACTTAAAATTTAAAATAATATCAAATACTGCTAAATGTTTAGGTGATTTGCGTTTGTCTGGCGGATATAATTTTAAAGAAGGGAGACTCGAGATTTATCATCATGGAACTTGGGGAACTATATGTAATGATGGTTTTGACAAAGCAGATGCAATTGTCGCCTGCAGGCAGATAACAGATAGGTATATTTCATACTGTATGACTTTATATATCAATGGAGCAATAATTCATAGCAGATATATGGTTATTGGAAATCTAACCATTGGCTGATATTTTACATTCGAACCCAGAGCGTTAGCGAGGGGTTAAATTTACAAATTTAAGGGCCAAGCACATGGTAAAACGACAATAACCATATAACTGCCATGAATTATTTCTATTCTTACATGACAGAAAATGGGATTTCAAATTTTGAAGTGACCCAAGAAAAGACGGATTTCTTGCCTCTATTACTGTTTGTGTCTACCACTTTACAATACGCAATCTGACGTTTTCAAACAGATGCAAGTCAATTCAAATTGAAAGCAAAACAATACACATTTACGTGTCTGAATGGCATGATTAAGTTAAAAACTGCTCTTAACCTCTATTTCCGTCATAAACTAAGACGAACAAAATTAATAATATTGTTTTTTTTTTATCCCGTTTACTCATATTCCGATTCTATTTTCGCATATGCGAAATATATGGTTACCGAGTACATTGAAACCTGTCTAAACCGAACCCTAACTTAACCGAAAACCTGTCTAAATCAAACATTATGTGAAGACCCTTTATATCAATTTCTATATATTTTGAACCTGTGTAAACCGAACACCTGTCTAAACCGAACAAACTCTTCAGTCCAAAAGGTGTTCGGTTTAGACAGGTTTCACTGTATTATACTGGTTGACGATTAACAACAGCCATGTTAGAATGTGCATTTTACCATCTGTAATTAACATTATAGTTCCTTAAAGGAATTTTCAACCATCTTTGCTGATTATTTTATATCTTCATTGCTAATTGATCTTTTCGTAGCTATTCTGTGCGAAAACAAAAATGATTTGTTTTTCTGTCTTGAATATTATGCGTTTATGGTGCTGTTCCAGTACAATAGTACAAACTTTCTAGCTATGCTGATATGCATGACATTAGCAATACATACATGTACAAAACTTGAAATATACTTCTCAAAGTACACTACCAAACACTAGCACTGATCAGATAATTTTATATTTCATTTAATTGTGATGAAGAATTTTCAGGTTGACACCAGTTTTAGACAGAAAATACAAATAACTGTCAAATGTTATCGAATTCGAATAATTATTAACAGATTTTCTTGATGGTTTTGAAAAAAAAAAATAATTTGGACAGCAAAAACTAAGCAGAATAATATGCTTTGTTTTATCTGATACATACTGAAATTAACAGAGACCATGTCAGCTTCTTTAGTTTATTCTCTCTCCTGCTATTTAATTTTAAAGTCTTGTAAACATGCATATCAAGGAAATGCATTTTTTAACTAGAAATGGACATCGAAATACTATAAATAGACGTCTTAGCGATATTAAAGCAATAGAAGACTCACAATATGGAGCAATACAGGACAAGCGGTACATGTAACAGCAGGATGAAATTGCAACACTAACTAAAACATCAATATAATAATGTTATCACCGACAATGATAAAAAAGAAGGTTTATTCGCAAACTTGGAGTCAAACAGATATTACTAGTAGTCAACCTGTCATTTACATGCTTACATGTAGCTAACCATGAGGAAATGTGTGCAGCAAAGTTCTAAATATCTGTACAGTTAAATCCAAAATTAACAGATACAGGCCTAGGCAGCTTCTCCCGCACATCATGATTAAAAGATTATTTTCATGAGTAAGAGAGAGATAATCCTCTTCAACCTTCCGTGGTCAGTGAATCAGAAAACAACGATCAAGGCGAAAAGGCGTTCAAAAAGAAAAGTACCTGGAATCCATCAAAAAGCAAAAATGAGAACCCAGAAATTGTTATCAAAATGCTAAGCAAGATTTTTCTTTTGCATCTCCAATAACAACAAATATACAGCAAATTTGCAAAACGTGAAAAAGCGTTGAAAGATTTTGACCTTAGGGGTAATTTAATTATATGGCCTACAGACATTTTCATCGCCAAAGAAGACTACATAGAAATCAGTGGAAGAAAGTTAATTAATACGCATGAATCCCCAACTGTTTTGATATCATCTGCACTAAAGAGACATAAGTTGTCGAAATGCAAAAATAAAATTCACATTAACTTCAGTATTTTGTTTTTCTTTCCGACTCACCTTAATCTATTGATGAAAATTTTTTAATTTCTTCATAATGAAAATTAGACATAAGTGATTACACATTTTGATAGTTGCCTCCTGAAAAATGTCCCCCGGGGATTTTACCTAATTCGCATGCATAAAAATGAAAGTATTCCTGTAGGACCAATTGTACAAATCACCGGTCATCCAACTCAAAAAGTTTCTGGGAATCATGATTTCTATCTACGATCAGATGCACCAACACTTATTTTGTATAAACATGACACGTCGATTATCTAGGGAAAAGAAGCATCTTAATCCATTTTCCAGACATCAGCTTCTTGGCTGCTATAGATGTATCGTCTTTATACTGTGGAAGTAATTTTATTAGTGGGCATCATTTTTTATGATTTACAGCGGTTCTTACAACAGCACGAAACAACCTGCCCAGACGTTTAATTTTAAATTCAGATATGTGGATGATGTACTTTCTCAATAATCCAAGATTTACACAATATTTACATCGGATCTACCGCAGTGAGCTTGAATTGAAAGAGACAACCGAAACTCAAGAATCGAATTAATACCTTGACATTTTGGAAAACATTGCTGAACATGGACGTTTGAAATCTAGGCTGTATGACAAACGTGATTATTTTGACTCCCCATTTGTGACCTTTATCTATCTGAACAGCATTATGCCAATAATATATTTTACAGTTTATTCGTTACTGTAGAGCTTGTAGTGCATTTACTGACTGTGTCAAAAGTTGGGGATATGTTCAATCTTTGTAACTTTCATCCCTTCAGAAATTCCATGGTCGTCACAAAGACATCAGATTTATATATAAAATGTCAGTGCCACAAATGAGAACAGACATTTTCAGTAAGATTCATGTCTTCCCGGATTTGACATTACTGATTACGGCTTTACCCTGGTTGACCCAATAGTTTTCAGGAGCAGGACAAGCTTGCCCTTCCTGGGCGCCTGTTGTCACTCTGAGTTTTAAAAGTTCCCACTGTTACTGCTTCAATTTTGTTGTTGTATTTTCGTTCCTGTGTTTTTTCGGTGTGTTTCGTCTTTAGACTTCTGTCTTCTGATATTCCGCTTTTGCCTTTTTCTGGGCTTTGATTTATGTAGTATTATGCTTAATCCTTTCGATATTCTAGTGCCGTTGTTTTTGTGTTTTTCATATATATCACTGTTTCGAGGGTACTAAAATTTTGTTTCACATTCAAAATATTCAACTTAAAGAAATTATACAGTCATTCCGTTAGGACCGTAATTTCGTAGTATTAGAATCAAACAAACAGTAAAACATTTCACAGTATACTGGTTTTCCTGTAAAAAAGCCTGAAACTCTAAACAAGATAGAAATTCTCTAATGAAGAGACTCGTCAAATTACTCATTTTTGTTTTGAAAAACGACAATATTGTATGCTAATAGCAACATTATTTCTAATATCGCAATAAGTATGGAACCAAAATGGTACCATCATATTTTGACATTTTGGATGGTGAATAAAAGGATATAGAGTAAATGCACATGAGACAAAGTCTCTACAACCTGTTTCAAAATAAGGAATAATTTTCGCAACGGCTGGCCATTGTTCAAAACTTCTTGATTGCGTTTTATTGGCGATATCAACATATTACTGCTTATTTGGATTTCGTTTGGTTTTATATACTTTAAACATTTTTGAAATTATGGATTTTCTATGTTTGGGTTTTAGTGCTGCCAATGAAGAATACATTTCCGAAATGGCCATACAGATCATTAAAATTATTGCAGTTGAAGTTAACATATCTGTTATGCTCTTATGTTCATTTACTCCAAATATGTGTTATGCTCTTATGTTCATTTACTCCAAATCCTTTCGTAAAATATTAAACACAACTTTGTTAAGACAGTGTAATATATTCAGTAGTATTTCAAGATAATTTCTTTCAAGGACGATTAAGACCCCTGTTCTTTTAATCAAAATCAAACGTGATAACTGCTTTCAAGAGCAATCAAGATGTGTGACTTTTGTCCTGATCAAAGATTGTGTTTGCTCTTAAAAAACTTAGCTCGTCTTACTCTTCCTGAAAGCAATAATCAAGCTGATCTTATTTGGTCTTTAACTATATCAGCACATCTTGATCGTCCTTGAGATCCATTATCTTGAAAACCAAATTTTTATCTTACACTCTCTTAACAAATTTGTGTTTAGCCTATCAAGATCGTGATAAAATAAAAAATGGCCATTCAAGATCATAAAATATCTACTGGTGAATGTCATCCGCATCGTGTTGCTTCTATACCCGTGTTGTAAATTTTCATCTTCATCCCAAAGTCTTACCATCTTAAATTCACGATACTTAGAGATTAATCATGAAGATTCAGAAATTATAAGATTTTTGTAAAATTACCAATTATGGCAATAAAGATAATAAAATTCCGAAGTTACTGTGAATTTGATTTTTGCATATGCGCATTTCGACAACTTATGTATCTTTTGTGCAGCTGAAATTAAAACTTTTGGAATTCCATAAAACGAAATATGTGTAAAACCTGAAAGAGAACAAATTAGCAATAAGGTCTAAAAATCTAGGATGTAAATAGAAAAGCATTAATAAGTTAAGGACAGAGCTATGTATGAGATGGATAATCCTTAGTTTTGAACAAAATTTTCTTAAATTTAGATATTCGAACTCGGTTTTCGGGCCAGCACTGAAGAACTAGCCACTAGGTTGGTGAATACTCTCGGCGACTAAAAGTCCACCTGCAGGGGCATTTGCCCAATTGCACTAAATGATAAAATTCCGAGGTTACAGTGAATTTTGTTTCTGTATATGCGCCTTTCGACAACTTATGTGCCAAAAATTAAAAAAGGTAGTAAAGCCAAATCATATAGGAAAACATTCCTTTCAATCGTTACAATTGTAATTGCTGTAACTATGCAGCGATATTCCCCTATACCATACAAAACAAAACTCTGCATCATTTTATTTACTTTTGGTTAGTGTTGTACTGTATTCAATACAATGAAATTTCCTAGCGTTTACCAACATTTTAATCACCTTGACCATTCTATTCTCTTCATGCAAGTTCATTTTCTAAAAAAAAACTACCACACTACTTACAACAATCCTAGACGTAAACGAAGTCATGTCCATCGCTCATATAAATCGTCAAGCCTTCATGATGTATTTATAAAATGTCTACTTCTACTTGGTTCAGACCTCTTGGATTCGTCCCATTCGCACAAAACTGTACTCTTTATCACTTACTAAATTGAAAACATTGACAATCGTCTCTAATTTCTATTAAATTTAAACAGTTCCTGATCGATGATTTATCGAAACAATAGCTAACATGTTTACAATTTTGTTCACAGTTAGTGATTGGTCATCATGAAAATGTGTCGTGTCAATTTTTATAAATAGTGCGACCGGATGTTGATGAAATTAACCCTGAATCATTGTCTGGCGAAATTTGTTTTGCGTTTTTATGACTATAATTACTCTATTTATTATATGATATTTTTATCAAAAAATATTACTCAACATACTGTTCAATGATTGGCACAATGATACCCATAGCAACAAGAGTAGGAACAAAATTACGCATATTTGAGTCTTGAGAATACAAAGATCACTTTATTTCAAATAAAACTGGCACGAATTAGAGAACAATTTTTAACATTGTTTCCTCGCGTTGTTTGTATTTTGTTATTTATTACCACTGGGTCCATGTCTCCGCTGATTTTATTGAAATTGCAATATCTAAATTTTACAAAATTTTGTTTAAAATTAAGGAGTACCCCCCTCATGAATAGCTCTGTCCTTAACTGAATTTTAACTATTCTATTTAGATTATTTTGGTTATTTGTTATCTATCAGCTTGTACACGTTTTTCGGTTAATGGACTTCCAGATGTTTTGATTTTATCTGCACTGATGAGACATAAGTTGTCGAAATGCACATATGCAGGAAATTGATATTTTTGAAATCTCAAGAGGAAATTTTAAAATGCAACTTAGAGATAAATATACTTACGCTGAATACATATATAATAAAGTTCCGCGTTTAACCATATCCATACCGCAAATATTCTGGAGATTACTTTAACTTCCGGTAATATGAAAAGAACTCACCAAAAATACAAGTAAGTTCAGTTTGATATGGCGTTTAATTGGATGTTAAATAATCAAACAATCACCATAAGAAATTTGCACTTGGGTGGAGGAGGACGATCGTAAGTATATTTATCTCTTAGTTTTATTTTTAAAATTCTTCTTGGGATTTCAAAAATATCAATTTTATAAATAAAACGAGATAAATTTACTTACGCTGAATACATATATAATATAGAATAATTACTGATGATTTCTAAGCAGTAAATTATTGGAGGTGGTGAAATGTGAAAATTTCTTACTTCGAGATTCTAAGAAGTTAAAACTCGTACTTCACATTTAAAATTCAAAGAATGTCTTGCCATCATCACAAAAATACATACAAGATTAAAATGCTTTCACCACAAACAAGGTAAAAACTCTTCCACCAAAAACATAATCTTGTTCTTGCAGAAGATAAATTAACTGCAATTTTGGGTACTTCATTGGAACAAAATGTGTTTTAAAAAAATGAAATTAATCATTTTGGCTTGAATCATCTGCCTGTGATGTATTTTTCTATCTTTTTTATCAAAATTTTATCCAAATCCAAAGTCTAAGTCTAAGTCTTTTTAATATTAAATCAGGGATTTACGGGACGCAAAAATAAATGACAGGACGCATATTTTATTACAGTATGCAAAAAGTTGTGTAGAATCATGAATCTGCTCGATTCCCATGACAATTTTATTTACAATTCTAGATCAAGTAGTGACGCTTTAGACAATTTGTTATTATTTTTAAAATCATTTTCGGGAATCCATCGCATGTTATCATTACTAGTCAAACAAATATGTGCGCGTGCATGCTATCAGAAATAGAATCGAGAGAACCAACTTTAACGGCGCCGGAAAAAGGCGAGACAACATAAGCTGATAAAAGCCGGGTAAACGGTAAGTAAAAAAAGGTTCCAGGATGACCGGATGGATCGACGGTATCATGACTTGTGACATTTATGTTCGGGCTGAGGTAAATTCAGAACTAAAAACACACCACAAACTAACTTCCACATCGATACAGTGACTTCCTTGATAGAGCCCGGTTGCTCACAAATAGGCTACTTCAACAAGGGTATGTAAACCAAAACTTGAAGTTTTTCCTCCAGAAGGTTTACGGTCGACATCACCATCTTGTGGACCACTATGGGATATCTATTTCCCACATGGCGACAGATCTTTCCCTTTAAAGCTTAATTGTTGTTTCCTCTACCGAATTTGACTTTGCTGCCGGATTTGACATGTTCAACACGGCGGGTGTCTTATAAGAAGCAGGAGATACTGACTCTAACGGTGCACCTGATCTCACCCATGGTTTTTATTGGGTCCGTGTTGTTCATCTTTGTGTGTGAGTGTCTTCATTTTTCTTTTGTGTGCCGTACCCATGTTGTGTATCTGATTTTTTTCCGCCATTTTTGTTTCTGGTGTTGCCATTGTCCTTGGATTGTTCGTTTTTGGATTGACGGTTCGGTTCTCACTTACTTTTCCACATTATCAAAATGATGCAATGTATCTTTGCTCTCAAGTAAAATTCATCCGGCACCTGAATTAGTTTGCAGCCAATCTGGCTATAGAGCTGCCAGGCGCGTGCACAGGTGGTAGATAGGAAATGTCCTGTCTATGTAGATATTCAGGCCAAAATACAGAAAGCCTAACCACGAACGTTTGTGAACATTTGAGCCAAACAGTGTGGAGAAACACCACGCCCCATTCGGTATCAAGACCCAATTTTTATTTGTCTGTTCAAGTGCAGACTTGATGGGAGTGGTATATAGAAGGCTTAATGTCCTGCCCCTACCATGATCTCTGAACTAGAAGTTTGAAGAAATGGGTAGGGGCATGCAATTTATTAATCAAATCAAAACTCGTTAGACTTTTTGTTCATTCCACCTGTTTTAAATTTGATTTCCTTAATTGATTAACTGGCTTTCGTCCTTATATAGCATAAATATTGCTTGCTGGACGTAAAATTAAAACTAATCAATCAAGAAAAAATTGTGTGACCTCCTGGGACCCACATTTTTTTTTTCAGAAGGACCCAGAAAAATTTATATGGTGGGTCCCTGGGACCCCATCTGACAGAAGTGGAGGTTATTAAATTTTTGTTGATTCCGGTGGGATTCGAACCCCTTCTGTCAAGGTTGTAAGGGTTAAAAGTCTGCCACGCTACCACTGGACCACGGTCGACATGTTATAATTTTGGTTAATTAATATACTTAAGTGTCACATAAAATAAATTTGTAGCTCGTTCTATTTTACATCCCTTTGGTCTCCCACAGAGATGGCGTGGGCAGTGTAATCTGTCTGTAATATCTGTGCATTCGAAGAACAGCCAATTCCCTCGGTGGGAAGGCAATCTCGATAACCTAACGATAGACCGTTATACATAATATATATATATGTCTATGTCATGTATGACCAACTTTAACATATATCAATCAATAAATATCTTTCGCAACCTGTAATTAAGTGTAATAGATCTTCAGTAAATAAATTATCACTGTAAAATTAATATTTACATATTCACAAACATATTTAATGTAAATGACACAAAAATAATTGTAAAAGTCTGTGGGCATATACATCTCGTAAATAGAAATTTGCAAACGTAGATTCACATGACCAATCTGTGGCATCTAAAATTGACTGCTCCCCTAAAATGCCCAACTCGGAGCAATAACATGAGATGAATGAGCCTATGCTTTAAAGATGTTTAAATTGATATCTGAATATGCTTCTTTGATCGTTTGAACAACTCAGTTTGAAATAGTTACAGATTTGATTGGTTTGTGTGGTTTTTTAATTGCCAAGAATAATTCAACTTGATTAGATGCAACTTAATTTTGTCTAATATCACCTGTTTTCTGCAAATACATAGAAATTACTCTTTTTGATCTAGAAACTCTTTTCTTGAAAACAAGGAACATACATGTAAATTATTGACCTAAAGAATTTTTGTCTGTCTTGTTTTGAAAGACTCTGTCTTATGAAAGTTATACTTTTCTCTGAACTTTCATGGATTCATGATCAATCTTTAGACTTTGTTAATCTCTACGTCTGAAAATTGTAATAGCTGGAAGAAATACTGCTTTATAAGTGATGTAATTCAAATACAATTCTCTTAAGGGTTCTTAGGTTTCCTTTTCTAAAGCCTGAAGAACAACTTAAAAATCCAATTCTGATATTTTTTTTGGAGGTATAGAATGAAAACCCCCTTTTATTAATCTTGAAATGTAAGGTGTTGACCTACAAGATAGTTTTCAATGGGAGGTAATATTGCTGAAAAGAATTGGATCGATATCAATGTCGTTCTGTATTGTAATCCTGTTTCAAATAAATGAGCCAAAAAGTCAGCTATTTGATTCATAGGAACTGAATAGGGATCAATTTGTTTTCCTCTAGTCACCAGCTACCTAACTTTTTTGAATTTTGTAATATAATTTAGTTATTTTGTGTACTCTTGCGCCACGATTCATTGAGTAGTTTTGTAGCTACTGCAAAAAACCCTTCCTGTTGAAAGAAGCCAAGCTGTCAAATTTAACATTTCAGGATCTGGAGGGTGAATTTTGGTCTTCGGTAGACTCAACAAATTCTCCCTTATTGGAAGTCTGATTGGAGGGGCAATCAATAACTGAAGGAGTTCTGAATCCCAGTGGCCACTGAAGGGCTATTTTAATTATCAGACACTGGTACTGCCCAATATGTTTTAAAAATTTTGGGCATCATACAAATTGAGGGAAATGTGTATCTAAAGCTAGTGCATTTGGATGAGGAATCCAATAGCGAGATATTTTTTTTCTCCCAAAAAGCAAATAAAAGAATCTATCAGGGGAATGCCCCTTCTATAGATGAAAATTTGACTGATTATTGATTTGTGGAGAGCCCACTCTGTGGTAAACACTTTATTTGGCTCGCCTGTTCTATTAGTACAATTTTTTTAAACAATATGGGCTGCTTTGGCAGTACAATGTATTGTTTTGAATTGCCATCTGTCAAAGATCCCAAGTTATAAAAATAGACTGGAAGATTTTGTCCCCCCCTGTCGACTTATTTATTGGACAACGCTCTTGTTGTCGCGCCTGACCAGGACACATGTTTTTAAACAGACTAATAAAATATTGTATTGTCAAAAAAAACGCCTTCATTTCCAAACAGTTTATGTGTCATTCTTTTTGAAAATGTTGAAGTTGAACATGAATGAGTTCAACTGTCCCCGTAAATATTGTTTCCTTGCATAACCGCCAAATCCGGTTTTTGAAGCATCGGTCTTTAAGAATGTTCAATGATTTATTATATATACCAAGATAGATGTGATCTCAAGTGTTGAGTATATGTAATCTCTGCAGTCATGATTTTGCAAACTACATTCCAAAAACCCAGCACATATAGTTGAAGTGGTCTCAGATGAAGACAAATATTCAGAATTAAATTGATGCACGAGGTCATGACAGAATTTGAAGAAAATCTAGAGCAGTGGTTTTCATATTCTCCAAATTGTGAATTAATAATTGCAACTTTTCTATTCTACCTGTATGCTGAAAAATCAGACCTTTGCCTAGTGAAAAAAACTACCCAAGATATGTCACTATCTGACCCGGAATCAACTCGACTTTTCTCTGTTTATTATGAAACCTAATGAAACAATCAGATTCAGACATTTCTGTCGATTTTGTAACAATTGTTTTCTGTCTTGATTGACCATCATCGTATTGTCTAAATAGACTACAATTCTAATGTTTTGTGCTCGGAGAAAAACAACTACTACTGATATAATTTTATTGAATATTCTTGGTGTACAAAATGGACCAAAGCGCATGGCTTTCCACTGATAACATTGGTTTTGAACACAGAGCCTCATGTACTGTCTGTAATATTAAAAAATTGAAACATGAAGATATGTATTTGTAATATGTAGTAATATTGCCAAAATGTTTAATTTCTTTACGTTTATAATGGAATAAAAAAGATAACAGGAAACACCTACAATGGCCGAAAAACATAGCCACATGCCAGAAAGTAAATAGGAACTGCACAAGAAAAAAAACCACAATAAAAATACAAAAGACAAACATAAACAACGATAGGAACTCGGGACAGCCGGACTTGGTACCGGCACTAGCAAAAGCCAGCGGTAGGGTTTAACCGGTTTATGGGTACCCAAACCTCCCCTTTCTTTGTCCCGTTTCCCTATCGTAGAATAAACATACGAATAAAACCCATACAGGTAGACTACTAACTCCATGACCACAATCTAGAAAAGAAAAATGGGGGGACAAAACGTAATTTTGAAAGATGGGTCAAAGAGTGCTCGCCGCTAAACTGCCGGCTAGCTCAAGGAGCCTAGTCCGCTGGTAAAACACTGTCGCACTACGGAAGGAAAATCAAATTCAAAACTCCCAATGGGTTTGGTAAAGAATCGTCATGTATTTCAGTAGACATCGGCAGTATCAGTGAGAGGCCAGTATGTGTGTAAAATCCTCAGGTTACTGGATCCCAAAGCTAATTTAACGGACACGTGCAGAATATCCTGTCGATATCCCCTATTGCGTAAAGAATGTAAGTTACGTCCCAGTTTTTCTGGATTTTTAATCAGTTTCTGGCATTTTTTAACAACATTTCCGTAAAATCGAGGATGGGAAATGCCCTTAGAAATAAGCTGTTTGCGAGTGACATTATATTTAGAAGTCAGATGTTCATATCTTCGATAAAACTTTTTAAATGTATTTAACAATTTATGAAATCTGTAACCTTGCTGCAAAAGTTTTGAAGTAATAGTAAGGTTACGTTCATTGAAGTCGTCAAGAGTAGAACAAACGCGTGCGAATCGTACCAGTTGAGAAATATAAACTCCGTAGGATGGGGCTAGAGGAACGTCGCCGTCAAGAAAAGGGAAATTAGTAATACTGAAATCAAAATCATCCCTTTTATCGTAAATTTTAGTTTTTATTTTACCAGAGTTAACGATGATAGTTAGATCCAGAAAAGGGCAATTCTTAGAATCATTATTAGCTTTATTAAGTTTCAGTTGTTGTGGGTAAATGATGTCGACATAATCTAAAAACTGGGGATTGTCAATAGTAAGGATATCGTCAATATACCTGCTGTTATCGTTGAAAATTGAAATAAGTTGATCACTGTTTTGTATGGTCCCATTTTGTAATTTTTTCATGAAGTCACGTTCGTAACAGAAAAGAAAAAGATCTGCAATGAGAGGTGCACAATTTGTACCCATGGGAATTCCAATGACCTGTTGATAAACAATGTTGCCAAAACGAACAAAAATGTTGTCAAGCAAAAGATTAAGTGCTTTAATCGTATCATCACACGTCCAGGAGGAATGATTGTTGTAAGTGATATGAGAAAAGAATCCTTGCGTTTTGTTACAACAAATAAACTGCAGTCCAGAAAATTTAAAAGACCATATAATCAATTGTCCCAATTTAGATTTTATCAGATTATGCGGAAGTGTGGTATAAAGTGTAGAAAAATCATAACTGTCGATAGATGAAACTGGTTTTTGTATTGATTGCAATTTATCTAAAACTTCAATATAACCCTTTTTTATTTGGGTTCATTTTAATGTATTTTCCCATTTTCTTGGACACAAGAAATAATATGATGTAAGAACCATTTAGACACTGACGATAAGTATTTATTTCTTGAAGAAAAAAAATCTAAATTGTCTTTCATTACAATTGTATTAAGCTTATTTATTCCCATACAAAGAGGTTTCTGCAAAAATTGCAGTTTATAGCCCTCTTTTACAACAGATACAATTGACTGATCTGAGGTTCTTTTCTGTCAGTTTTATCGAAATTTTCAAATTCGCTCCTTAAAGGTATCTCTTGACACATTATCAAACTTACTTGTGAGTCAGCTGTCCATTTTTTGGGGGGATTCGAAAAGAGCCCCATCCAGACTTGATGGTACTCATGTTGAATTTTTTTTAGGACCACACTGAGCATGCTGACTGTCCTATTTAAGGGAACTGTTATTTTTTTTTCTGAAATTGTCCAGGCTCCCTCAAGTTGGAAGAAGAACTATTACTATTTTTAGCATTAGATCTAAGAGAACTAGAACGTGCGCCATTTCTGGACTATTGATCAGAAGTATATCTAGGAACCTTGATGTGTCCCTTTCCACTAGATTCAGAATAGATTCAGGTAAAGACCAGAAAGTTGATCTATTGTTCCGTACGCTTTTTTTCAATGTATTTAGACCAGAGTCATGAGTCGTTGCTTTACGGAGCATTAGGTGAAAATAAGCACCTGCTCTACCTGAATGGTCTAATGTTTTTGTCGATATGGCAAAGACATCTTTGATAATCTGATATACATTGTCAATCATATTTATGAGTCTCTAAGATCTGCAACAGGAAACCTAGAGTTTGATGATAACATATTCATTCTAGCACTCAAATGGCCTTTTGGAATCCCAGTCTCTCTTATGTTCATTAGAGTTTGAGAAAGAATTGTCTATTGCTACCCTTAGTTTTAACCACTTTTTGCCCATGAGTCTGTCTTAACATGGGTACAAGTATGTCATCTAAAGTAGGTACTTGTAAAAAAAATTACAGAGCTGTTATGAAAACGGAAGCATTTTTTGTACTCCTCTTTAAATGCTGAAATCCTGTCTGGATATCAAAAATGCCAGGAATTTTCTAAAATGTTTATCTGAGTCTAACATGTCTAATCAACAATTAGACCAACATTATTTATTTTATTTATTTATTCTATTATTTTTTTTAGTTTAACGTTGTCCTTCAACATGTTAAACAACTTGGACAAAAATCCACTTTTTGCTCTTCAACAGAAGTTATTTGTATATGGATTTGATGTATTATACAGAGTCAAATGATATTCCTGGCATACTCCTCCTCATAGACTTTGAACAAGCTTTTGACTCTATCTCATGGTCCTTTATTGAGGAAGTTTTACATTTCTTCAATTTTAGAAACTCTATTAAACATTGGATAACAACTTTCTATAGAAAAATACAATCTTCCGTGACTCAAAATAATCATCTTTCTGATTTTTTTTTATGTCCAAAGAGGTTGCAGACAAGGGGATCCTTTATCCCCATATATATTTTTACTCTGTGCTGAAATCCTAAGTATTTTAATAAAAAAGAGGAAAATGTTAAAGGTATAGTAATTGATGATACTGAGTTTTTAATTTCGCAATAAGCGGATGACACCACTCTTATTTTAGATGGTTCACCAGAATCCTTGGATACATCTCTTCGCTTACTTCAAAAATATGCTGAAATGTCAGGCCTCAGAATGAATTTTGATAAGACTAGGGTTGTTTGGATCGGGAAGAAAAAACATAGTCAGGATTCTATTTGCAGGAAGTGGAGCTTGGAATGGGGTTCCAGCAGGTTTACCCATTTGGGAATTAAATTTTCTGTAGATTTGGAAGAGATGGAAAAATTAAATTATAAATCAAAATTTAAAGAAATTGAAAACATTATTAATTCATGGACTAATCAAATCTTGTCTCCTATAGGAAAGATAACTATAATTAAGACATTGATCATATCCAAACTTAATCATTTGTTCCTGTCCTTACCTAACCCAAACATTCATACATTACAACAGTTTGAAAGTCTTTTGTTTCACTTTATATGGAATAAAAAACCCGATAAAGTAAAAAGAGAAATTTTATGTCAGATATATGAAAATGGAGGTCTAAAGATGTTAGATATATTTAAATATATACAAGGTCTCAAACTTACATGGATAAGAAGAATAATAAAATTAAATTCAAAATATTCCAAATTACTTATGCTTTCAGAAGGAATTACTTTAAATAAAATTGCTTACAATGGGCCAAAAAGGGAACTTAAAAACAGTTTTTGGAACGAAGTTTATTACGGAAGAAAAAGACTTAGTTTGCTGTAATATTTGAAATAACAAAAATATTACAATTGGAAATAAATCTGTTTTTTATAAATCATGGGCAGAAAAGGGGGTCTGGCTTAAAAATGACTTACTAAATGAAGAAGGATATTTTTTACAATTTAGAAGAATTTCAAAACATTTATAACATAAAAACAAACTTCCTAACTTATAATGGTTTGATTTGGGTTAGAACAAAAACAGGGATAGAATTGCCATTGAATATGAACATTTTTATTCTTGGACTGTTAAACAAAAGTCCAATAAATTATATCAGAAATTTGATACTGTTACAAACAAAATTTTATATATACCGAACCAAAATAAATGGTCAACAATTGAATGACTTCGCCTTAATAAATTACCTCAAAGAAAATTTATATTTGAAAGACAATTATAAAATAAGAATAAACCATTACAAATTGCAAATACTTGCTGGGACCCCATCGATCCACTTCTCGACTAATTTGTTAATGTATGTTTGTAGTATTTTTCATAACTATATCTGAAAATTACGGTATATCCTGTCCACAGACAACCTTTGTTTTTATCCTTTTTTAAATTCTATGTTGTTTAAAATCAAACCTTAAACTAATTAAAACACTATTAACTTTGTCATAATTCTATGTTCATAAATTAATGCATGCTTTACTCAATTGTCAATAGTATTGCAGAATGTCATTATACCAATAAAACATTACAAAAAAAAAAGAAGTTATTTGTATATTAAAATTTTGTGTCTCATGTACATCTGCACCTTAAAAATATATGTGTTTAATAAATCATTAATATTTGTGATTAGTGACGTCTGTTGAAGTGTTCTGTTTAAGTGGACTGTCTCCAGAAACACTCTTATTACAAGTATTATTGATCTGAAATTCATAATCTCTTACTTTTAAAGATATTTCTGACCTTAGATCTAAAGCATGCATTCTGGGTACTCTAGGAGACCCTAAATCCTCATCAAGATTAGGTTCAAGAGACAATATACAGGTCTTTGCTACCGCTGGGAGACAAAATCTCTTTTACGTGTAAAATTGGGTCTACTTTCCCCAGATGGGAAGTTGTCCCTGCTCTCGTACGGTCTAGATTCCCCTGTTGGGAGGTTATCCATATCATTACAATCAGATCTGGGCAAAATATCCCTATTCCCTATTTGCCGTCATAGCAAAGAGTTGTTCAAACTTCATGTAGAAGTTATTTTCAAGACTTCGAAATACTTTATGTATCTTGTAAAAATCGGTCTGCATTGCTTTAGACACCCATTTCTTTTTACCTAATGATTTATGTCATGTAGTTCTAGCATTGGCAGTAGCAGACTTACTACATGAACGTTTTGTTTACTAGGTAAATGGCGACTCGTCAATAATCTCGTCAATCATTCATTCTTTTCGACTCATCTATGATAAAGAGTCGAAGTCGAAAACAAATAAACAAATTTTAAATACTCTGATGAAAAGAATATCAGAGAAATATCTTTACAATTAAACGCAAAATTTCAAACTGAACTTTCCTGTATTTTCGGTAAGTTCTTTTCATATTACCGGAATTAAACTTACTCGTAACTTCGGCATTTTGTTATTTATTATGATAATTTCTCAAATCTCGATAGTTAAATTTTCACATCTCGGTAAACCTCGACCTCTAGAATATGTTAAATTTTCACATCTCGGTAAACCTCAAACTCTTAAATATAAAAATTAACTATCTAACCAAAGAACACGAATATGTATAAGAACACCGTACGTTATTACCAATAAAGTATGCTTTTAATGAGGGTACATAACTTACTTCGTCAGTTGGTAATGGGTCTGGAGCTGGCATGTTAGTTAACTGCTAGTAGTCTCTTGTGATTTCATGTTTATGTCCGTATATTTAGTTCTTTCAGTTTCATTTTTTCACAATTGACTCAGTCCTGTATTTTACCGTTGTTACGCTTGTTTTTTTACTTATCACATTGGCTGTAGGGGGGAGGTTTGGGCCCAATAAAACTAGTTTAACGCCCCCCGCAGCAGGTTTGCGCCTGTCCTAAGTCAGGAAATTTATTAAGCCTTTGTGTGTCTTGTCTTTTTTCTAGTGCGTTTACTTAATGTCTAGGAGTCTAGGATGATGTTTATTTCGCTGAACTTGATTACTCTTTATTCAGGAGCCAACTCCGACCTGCCATTGGGTGTGGGGTTTTCTCACCGTTCATTGAAGATCTTATGGTGGCTTTGTGTTGTTGTTGCTCCCCTTCGGGTCGTTGTCTCTTTGACACATTCCCCGTTTCCCTTCTTCTTTCTATTTTAATGATCTTGATGCCATTAACCTTACCAATATATAGCATCACAAAACTTTTAGAAACAACAAACCTCCATATTTTAAGGACACATCAGTTCCAATCATTTCACATCCCTATATTCCACAGATAGAATCTATAATTACCGATCAATATGTATTGCAAATGGTGAATAAAAGGATATGGAGTAAATGCACATGAGACAAAGTCTCTACAAATACATGGTAAAAAACAAGCAAAGGAACAACGCTTTTATTGTTGTTCTTCATCTTAAAGTCACAATGAGGCCTTCAACAATGAGCTTTGCTCATACATCATAGTAAGTTAAAGCCTCAAGTTTTTACCATCCGATAAATCAGATATAGTACCTTTTGTAAGGTCACAACGGGAGACTTGAATATCAATCAAACCCGTCTCTCTGTGATATCATTGAAAAGGGACCAAACTCGTGAACTACGGTCCATCAACTGGGAGCAAAACTTTGAACTCCTTATGGATGCTGTAGAGAACTACTCCAGAAAATGGATTAAACATGAACAAGATGAAGATCTTGATTCTCTTTCGGAGTGGATTAAGGCAATAAGGTCCGTGATTCTAAAACGAATCAGTCAGCTATAAGGAGAGTTATAAAGAACTAAATCTCTATTCAAAAAGAAATGCCGAGGTTGCAAGATACTTGTTCACCATTCATGACAAATATATCGTTGTTCCAGCAGATAAGGCCATATTAAAATCATTGTCATTTGTGTCAGCTGTGTAGGTTGGATTCCTCAAAATATACTAGGCAAAAAAAGAAACGTTACACTTCCGTGTATTTGCAACGGACTTGGTATTCGGTGTCTCAAATCTTTTTAAAAAAATCGACACGACTGGAAAATTTCACAGAATGTTTGTCTAACCAAAAGCTTTAGTTTCGTGCAAAAAAAATGAAAATTAAATGTCACAGTTTTTGAGATCCCAAAAAGTGCTTTTACACCCAAAAATTTAAAAACATTTATTGCAACAGAAATTTACAAACATAAACAAAACCTTGTAAAAAATTGATCCCTTTACAAAGTAAGATAAGAAAATAACGCATATTTCAAAACTGTATTGCTCATATTGATTCGATTTTTGTGATACCCGTTTTCCAGACATTCAAACTGAAGTTGCCAATAAAACATTGCATTAGCCTGCAAAACGGAGAAAACGCTTTAATGGTATTCTTTGTAACACAAAGATTAAAATTTTATAAAAGAATAAAGTCACAGATATGTACAAATTAAAATAGACAATATTAAAGGAGTGTAAGGTTTCTTTTTTTGGTCAGTATACTTCCAATGTCTAGTTTTTTCTTTAAGGTGGTTCGGGGGACTAAGCGAAATCCATCCGAATTTTTCAATACTTTGCAGAATTAAACTTCAGAAATTTAACTTCCAACAAAGAAAATAAAAATGGGGAGTCACGGACCATATAAGGTCACAAACTTGCTACGAAAATAGGGAATTTTTTGTTGAAATGTTAAGGAAAATTATCATTTTAAAAAAATTATTCTAGTTACATCCATGACAATTTTAATTAATTTTAAATATTGCTAGCCCCTGTATTGAACTTTCTAAAAACAAGAAGAAAAATGGGGGTCCCGGACTTTATTATATAATTATATAACCAAATCAAAATTTTCATAGTAAAAAAAAATTTTTATCAAATTACCTCCCTTTTTTAAATTTTCATTTCAAAGAGTTTTACAGTATAAATACTATTCTGTATTTTTCGTCTAAAATGATTGCTAGACTTATAGAAATGGTTCCATTATTTGAGTTTTAAGCCAATTTTTTTAAACATTTGTCCAAATTTTTAAATGTTTGTATATTTTTTAAATGAAAAATACCTATCAAAGCATGAAACATGAAAACAAAATGGCGGAATACCACCGATCCGCCTTAAACGATCGATATAATTTATTTTACAAATCAAAATGATGTTATTCGGCACCTTATCTGCCGGAACATAGCTGATCTGCTAAATGTTCTACAAGTCTACTTCTAAGGTGTTAATCTCCATCTCGACAGCCGTTTAAGAGGGCCTTCAAAATATTGTAATACTATTTTATCATTATTAATCTGAAAATAATACATTAAAACTTTTGACTTCTCTTCACTTTGTACTACTATTACTCAAGAACAACTGAAATGCGGACGAAGATATAAGCTCATCTTCGAAGGCAGAGAACAGACATACTTTGTGAAAATCGACTCAGAATCACAGCAAATATGCAGAGGAAGAAGTGATTAAGTTTTTGATCGATAATATATTCGTCTAGTTTGGAGGACTTGTTTTTCAACATACTTTCAGAAGTTCAATGGGCAAAAAACTGTGAACCTCTGTTAGCCGATCTTTTTCTCCATTTATATGAGGCTGAACGCACCGAAGGGCCTCTTCAAAATAATATTTCGTCGCTTAACAACTCTCGCTTGGGTGTCATCTTCTTCATATCTATCCAAAATAGCCCAAGATTAAGGATGCTGGAGACATTAACGTATCAGCTTCAATTTTTGACATTTACTTTGAAATTGACAAAACAACGGCAGTAGAATACCGAAGGAACAAGAGAAGCGATGACTACAAAAATCGTCCAAAGACATGGCAAAAACGGTAACAGATAAAAAACAAAGACAAAACAAGGACGTGAGACAGCTACAATGCACGGAAATAAAAAGATAACATTAAGAACTAAGACACTCATAGTGTGAACTCCCATAAAAACCGGGAGTGACATCAGGTGCTCCGGAAGGGTAAACATGTCCTGCTCCGCTAGCGGCACCCGTCACACTATCAGTGAGTCAATCCAGGGTTGAGTCAAATCCGGATATGTCAAATCCGTGAAGACGTGAAATCTAGCTGAAAATGTCCGTCTTCATTTGGGACACAGACACGTCATATCTGTCAATGATGTCATGGTGACGGCCATAGAATTTCTGAAGGGATGAAAGTGTTTTTGCTCTAACTAAAAAGTCACTGTATAAACTGCATGTATAAACTGCACTGTATAAAACCCTCTGACAACGGAGATACACTATAAGCTATACTAAATGACAATTACAATGACTTCATTTTTAGCTCACCTGGCTATGCCAGGGTGAGTTTCACCATCACTTGGCGTCCGTCGTCCGTCCGTCTGTCGTAAACTTTTCATTCAAAGATCTTTTCCTCTAAAACCACTGGGCCAATTGGAACATTAGTCCTTGGATGGTCCCCTTTAAAAACTGTATCCGGCATGTCCGTACCTAATCGAAGATGGCCGCCGGCTGGGAACATACTTTTATCATTGGACCCTATGGAAAAAGACATTCAAAGATCTTCTTCTCAGAAACTACCAGTCCAATTAAAACCAAACTTAGTCAAAAAGGTTATAAGATGGTCCCTTCCAAAAAAGGTATACGGCAGGTCCGTACCTAATCCAAGATGGCCGCCAGGGGGGAACATATTTTTAACATTGGACCCTATAGAAAAGACATTCAAAGATCTTCTTCTCAGAAATTACCAGTCCAATTAAAACCAAAATTAGTCACAAAGGTCCTGAGATGGTCCCTTTCAAAAAAGATATCCGGCATGTCCGTACCTAATCCAAGATGGCCGCCAGCGGGGATCATAGTTTTAACATTGGACCCTATGGAAAAGACATTCAAAGATCTTCCCAGGAACTACCAGTCCAATTAAAACCAAAATTAGTCACAAAGGTCCTGAGATGGTCCCTTTCAAAAAAGATATCCGGCATGTCCGTACCTAATCCAAGATGGCCGCCAGCGGGGAACATAGTTTTAACATTGGACCCTATGGAAAAGACATTCAAAGATCTTCCCAGGAACTACCAGTCCAATTATAACCAAACTTAGTCACAATGGTCCTTAGATTGTCCCTTCCAAAAATGTATCCGGCATGTCCGTACCTTATCCAAGATGGCCGCCAGCGGGGAACATAGTTTTAACATTGGACCCTATGGAAAAGACATTCAAAAATCTTCTTCTCAGAAACTACCAGTCCAATTATAATCAAACTTAGTCACAATGGTCCTTAGATGGTCCCTTCCAAAAAGGTATGCGGCAGGTCCGTATCTCATCCAAGATGGCCGCCAGCGGGAACATAGTTTTTACATTGGCCCTATTGATTTTAAGGGGAACCTCTACCCAAATTTTTGAATTTTTATTTGAATTGTGGCCTGAATGTTTTAATTTTAGCAATATATATTACATTGATTATAAGGGGAACCCCTGCCCATTTTTTTAAATGGTGTTCTGTAATGGGTTGTAATGGATGGTTAATCTTTCAGTTGCCATGGCAACCAAACCAGAATATTGTTATTAAAAAAGTATTCTGCTAAATTTTATGTTTTGTTTTTCCTATCGGAAATGCCTTTTATCTATGTCAGCCATGGTCCAGGTGAGCGATACAGACTCTTGAGAGCCTCTTGTTCCAATAGTCGACTACCTTATTCTTTGTAGCAGCATTCAAAAACCGCCATCATTTTGAGTTTACATCTCCAAACTCACTTATTAATCAAGGGCATGTGGTCGATACATTGAAAAACTTGACAGAGCTCCCTTGTTAACATATAGTCTGCTTAAGAAAGGTTACTTTACCCATAACGTAAAGTCATCACTCTAGAAGTTGTACGGTCGATAAGGGTTACTTATTTCCCAGAGGACAACAAATATTTCCCTTTACTGCTAATGTTTGTTATTTCCTATAACTGATTTGACTTTACTACTAGAATTCACATGTTCAACTTGGGTGGTGTTTTATAAGATGCAGGAGATACTTACTCTACCGTTGCATCTGATCTCACCCAAGGTTTTTATTGGGTCTATGTTTATCATCTGTAATTGTGTTCTCTGTCATGTTCTCATGTTGTGTCTTTGTTTGTTGGTGTTTCTGTTGTTTTCTTTGTCATTGAATTGTTCGATTTTAATCCTGGCGGTCCGGTTCTCACTTACTTTATAATATATTTGACAGCCTGCTACTTCTTGTAACATAATGTTAAGCAATACCGTTCTTCAATAACAAAAAAAAAAGAAAAAGAAAACATAATGACCTGTCTGGTTTAGCACCTTCTTTAATCGACAGGACATTCTTTTGATAATATCAAAGGGCAAGTCGTCAGTGATCAATGAGATGACTCAACAAGGAATTTGCGGGATTAATAATTAGGTCAAACCGCCTTGAACTTCAGAATCTAACGGCCTGATCAAATGTAGCCAAATGATGTTTATCATTAAAGATAAGAATATTATTTTTATCATAATTTAGTTATTACTTTGTTGTATTTACTTGTTTATGTTTTGTTTTTGAAACGTTTTCCTTTCATTGCCAGTAAAACGGCTATATCTATATTTCAATTTTGATTGTAAAGTAAATTATTCTTGGAACGTGCGCTCTTTAAGAACGCACATAATTGTTTTAGCGTAGGATAGAGCTTCGCGAGTGCCCATAGTAGTTTTATTTACCAGAAGGAAACATTCTTTATTAAGGTAGATGGGTAGTCCAGAATTTTTTTCCATAGATTTTCTTTATTTTCTCAGCAAAGTTTCCTTATTATAGTAGCATTGAAATAAACAAAAATAAAAAATTGGGGGTCACCGTGCTTGTTTTTGAAACTGATATCAAGATAATCAAATATTTCTAATGAATATATAGGGAAAAACAAGTACAGTAGAGTTCGTTTATAACGAATTCCAGGGGACTCCCGATTTTATTTCGTTATAAGCATCGTTCATTATAAGAGAAACCATGTAGAATTACCAAGCTCCGAAAAAAAATCGTCTTCTATTTTTTTTGTCTTTATGTTAGTGTGAACGTTTTGAAAGTAAAGTTTAGAAGTGTAAGGTACACTTACCATTTAAATATGATTTTCACAAAACATAAAACATGTAAAAGATTTGTATGTTAAGCAATCTTTCTTTGCTATATCAGGTAAATTTTGAGCAATCAAAATACCGTTTGGGTTAAAGTTTCCTTCGTTATAAGCCGGAATATGTTATAAAAATCGTAATTAACCTTTCAAAATACATTGTTTTAATAGTGTCAGGACCGGGAATTTCGATTTACTTCGTTATAAGCCTAATTTCGTTATAAGTCTGTTCCTTATGAACAAACTCTACTGTATATTGTTGATTTCTTTAAAACTATTCGATAGATTTTTTTCTATTTTACTCATATGTTAGCCCTTCGAACATACTTTCAAAACATATAAAGAAAAATGGGGCCACCGACTTTGTTTTCCATATAATATGTGAATTTTCATAATGATATCTATGTGAAATATTTTCATCAGATTATCTCCCTTTTTTAAATATCGTCTTCCAAACTATTTAATTATCAAATTTCCCAACATCATCCAATTCGAAAAATACAGGTAAACTTAAGTCAATTTATATCCTTTGCTTTTTGTGTCACTGATATAATATTTATTGATGCATTACAAATGAAAATATTTGCATATTTAAAAAGCAGATGATACCACAACAGTATAAAAACAAATTCAAAATGGCGGAGGACTACCGATCTACCTTAAATAAATTGTGACACTCCGAAATCGATATAGTCACAACGTTTACAGAATACTTGTACGCAGTCTATTTAACATAACAAGGTTTATTGTGATGTGTTATTTTTCTGATCACTCTGTAAAAACATTAAAACTGTTTACCTCTTTACACTTTATACTACCATTACTCAAATACAACTGAAATCTTGGTTGTTAGACGTAATTATTATTCCCGCATATTCCTTTTTCAGTCATCTGATTGATCACTGACAACCTGCACTTTGATATTATCAAAAGTATGTCCTGTCGATTAAAGAAGGCGCTAAACCGAACAGTTTATTATTTTTTTCTGTTATTAAAGAACGATGTTGCTTAACTTGATGTTACATGAGGTAGCTGGCTGTCAAATATATTATAAAGTAAGTGAGAAACTGGAACAAGTATGATTTATGACTAATCTGTAAATAATTTCAAGTCTAGCCGTTTCATATGTAACCAAAAGTTCTTGTTTTTGACGGGATCATTGCTAAAGGTCTAATTTAAAGTTACAATTTAAAAAAGGTATGGTAGGCCACGATCAAAAAGCAAAATTACACAAAATGTACAAACCAAAAAGAGCAAAATATCGAAAAGGAATGGAAAGAAAAGTGTCCAACGTTTCATTTTATGGGAGGTACACAAAGTTATTTTTAAAATACGAATTTATAGTTTTTTAGTGGTTGTTAAACAATGCATCAAAAATACCCAAAATCATTTAATCACTGATTTTAAGTACTAGATTACTAAATACCGAAGTTACTGTAAATTCAAATTCTGCATATGCGCATTTCGACAACTTATGTCTCATCAGTGCAGATAAAATCTTAACGTATGGAAGACCACAATCTCAAAGGTGTTTAAATACTGATAGAGAAAAATAACCAATGAGATCTAAATGTGTAGCCGAAATCACCTAAGGACAGAGCTTTGTATGAGGGAGATACTACTTGGTTTTAAACAGACTTTACAAACATTCAGATATTGTATGGTTCCAAATTAAATCGGCTTTCGGGTCAGCACCGAAGTGCTGACTACTGGCTTGGTGAATACCCTCGGGGACTTACAGTCCACCAGCAGTGGTATCGTCCCAGTGGTAACAATTGACTAAATATACATTATCGATCTTTTTCAGAAATGTGAAGACTGCACTTCCTTATACTGCTGAAGGAGGTACTGGTCCCATATGGATAAAAAATGTGGCTTGCAGAGGCAACGAATCGAATATAATTGAATGTAAACATGATGGATGGAGTAAACATTTCTGTAACCACCAAAAAGATGTAGGAATATCGTGCCACATTGAACTCGAAGGTATAATATATTATGATTTAAATACTTTGTCATTTAGATGTGAAACAGACCAGAAGAAAAGAACTTTATGATGACTTTTGAATTGTTATTTTACGAAGGGATATGGAGTAAATGAACATGAGACCATAACACATATGTTAATTCCAACTGCAAAAAATATCGATGAGCTGTATGGTCATTTCGGAAATAGCAAAATATCTATTCGAATTACCTATTTCATACTTGAAAATACTTTTGTAGTGAGGTGAGGTTTTATGTTATGTAACATTTCTATACACTTTATATTTTATAAATTGATTACAGAAACGTGACTCTCTTTTATTAAGGTAGATGATACCTTAATAAAAGGTATCACGTGACTCTCTTTTATTAAGGTAGATAGACACTGTTGCGCTGCCCAATTCAATCGCGCATTAGAAAAATTAAGAGTCAGATACGGGGTAGGTTTGATTTTTGGGCCGGAACATTAATTTGACGGCTTTCCCTTTGTGACGTCATAAATAAATGACAGATGTGAAACGTCATATTTCGTTTACTTTACTCTCCTTTTCCGTGAAAAATGTTAAATCGGGAAACTTTGTAAAATATCTCCGTTAAAAGTATGATGACATATACATTTTTTAATTTTAATCAATAAAATACATCATAATCTATCTGTTCACAAAAATACACCAAATTCTCATGGATAAAACGTTCATTGCTATTAAGCGAAAAATTGCCTTTCCATATTTTCCCCGTGCATTCTATGTTAATTTCGTTGAAAATTGGCCAAAAATTAGCAAATTTTGATGCCAAATCTAGAAAAAACAAGCACGGTGACCCATGCTTTTTATTACAGATTTAAGGTAAGTAGGATTGATTCTTCAAATTGTGCCGGCTTACCGCAAAATCTCATGGATAATGATATTACTGTCTATCTACCTTTAAACACGCGAATTTACAGCAGGTTCGTAGTCAAGTTCCAGAAGCGTCTGATATATGGTAAAATCTAGACTACTTCATTTCTTTTTGGTTTGTTAATTCAAATATGAGTTTCGACATTCATTTATTTCATTCAAAGTTTGCTTTTTTCCTCTTCACTGCAGATCAAATCAAACTATTTGGAAGACCATAACAAATTTAAACAGCGGATGGAAAACAAAAAAGATCTAAATAAAAACAATCAGCTAAGGACGGAGCTAAGCAAATGGCAGATACTCCTAAGTTTAGAGCAAATTTTTCTAGTATTTAGACAATTTATTTCAAGTTTCCAAGTGAAATCGGGTTTCATGTCAGCGTCAAAGTGCTAACTCCTGGGCTGGTCAATGCCCTCAGAGACTACCAATCCAACAGCTGAGGCATCTGCCAAGTGATAATAAATAACAAAATGATGTGTTAAGCTCCTGTAGAATTTTTCATGAAAAAGATGACGAGCAAATAATCCAGCTAATTGATCTTGACCATTGGTGTCAGAATAAAAAAAAAACGAATCAATGAACTTCATTACATTACTTCCTTTAAATTTGTTGTTAAGTCTTCGCAAAGACAGCAAAAATGTGATTGTTAGCAGATAAATAATAGGTCCTGACTATATTTCAGTACAAGGTAATTGGGGTCAATGGAACATAGGAACAGAATGCAGTGGTGGCTGTTATGGAAAGCTACTGAAAAGACGATATTGTGATAACCCGAAGCCATCATCTGGTAAACTGTATTGTGTAGGGTCTTCCTTTAGTATTGAAAGTTGTGAAAGCTCAGACTGTCTAGGTAAATAATATATATATATATATATATATATATATATATATATATATATATATTCAATGAAATATTGTTAAAAATGTCAAAAACTGATAAATAATCAACAAAAAAACGGGACTTAACTTACATTCTTTACGTAACAGTGTATATCGACGAGATATTCTGAACAAGTCCGTTAAATTGGCTTTAGATTTCGGTGTGACCTGAAGACTTTACATATAAACTGCCCTCGCACTGATACTGCCGATGTCTTCTGAAATACATGAACTCTCTACCAAGCCCTTTGGGGAGTTTTGAGTTTAATTTTGTCATATGCTTTTCTTTTTCAAGATAGCGGTCATTGAGTTAATATTCTACCTGTATTGGGTTTTATTCTCCTGTTTATTGTACTATAGGGAAACGGGATAGAGAAAGGGGGCTTGGGTACCAATAAACTGGTTTAACCCTACCACTTGGTTTTGATAGGGTAGGGTTAAACCGGTTTATGGGTAGCCAGGCCCCCTTTCTCTATCCCGTTTCCCCATAGTACAATAAACATGCCATAATTCCAACTATCCCGAGTTCCCATCGTTATCTTTGTTTGTCTCTTGTCCTTATAATTGTTTTTTTTTATAGTGCAGTTCGCTTGTGAATTGTTGCATGTGATTGTAGTTCCCGGCCATTATATGTTTTAACTGTTATCCTCTTTTTGACATATCCATGAAAATGGTTTTTATTATGAGTGTTAGCAAGGGGAACACAACACTATATAAATCATAAATACAGAACTCGGTAATAATCTATACGGGGTGTATATTTCTCAGTTTGTACGATACGTACACGTTTTTCCTCTCTTGACGATTTTAATGAACGTAAACTTATTATCGAGGACAAACTTTTACAATAGGGTTACAGATTTTATATGCTATTGAATACATTTAATAGATATGAACATTTGATATCTAAATATGGCGTAACGCCCAAAAAGCTAATTACGAAAGGCATTTCTTATCCTCCATTTTACGGAAATGCTGTTAAAATGCCAGAAACTGATATACAATTCCAGCAAAAGTGGGACATATGTGCATTCTTTACGTAACAGGGCTATCGAAATCCGTAAAATTAACTTATATACTGCCAATGTCTTCTGAAATATTTTAGGATTCTTGAACAAACCCTTCTGAAAGTTTTGAGCTTGATATTTCTTCCGTTGTGTGACAGTGGTTTACCAGCAGACTAGGCTCCTTCAACTAGCCGGAAGAATAGTTTAAGCACTCCTTGACCCGTCTTTCTAGATACGATTTTCTGTCCTTTCACGATTGTGGTCATGGTGATAATAGTTAAACTGTATAGGGTTTTATTCGTATGTTTATTTTACTTTAGGAAAACAGGACAGATAAAGGGATGGTTTGGGTGCCTTTAAACTGGTTTAAACCTACTGCTGCCAAATAAAACAATAAATTACAGCCTTCCCTCCCCCGCCCTTCACTCGTGCAGTTAAAAATATTAGCATACGTTTTGTTGGAAATTATTACATAATACAGACAACTTACGTTTTCTCTCTTCTTCGTTCTTCTTTGATAAGGCTTAGTTGTTCAACACTACTGACTTTTTTACTGAATTTAATACCCTTTCTACTGACTATGAAAAATACATCAATCACAATCTAAATTTATCCGAATATTATATATCGTTTAACATCAAACTTTTAAAACAACTTCATCCATATTAATTCTTTTTGAAACTGAGTGATCTTTTAATCATAAAGACATATATATTACGAACAAAACAATGCTGTAATTAGATTGGCGATTATCCTTTCAAGCTCTTGATTATATAAATGTCTCAACAATGGTTTAAGTAAGAGAAACAATAGCCAAGTGTGAATTCAAGATAAACAATTCACTCACGTCCGACTCGTGTTTCTTGAATTCACAATTGGCCATTGTATCTCCTTTACTAGCTATCTATTCTAAGAATATCAAAACACTTCCTGCATATAAAAATGAACAAACTTTGCTATGAGAGGGATAAAAATATCTGCTTCCAAAGAAAATAAACGAATACATTAAGCAATATTGTCCCAAAAAAGAACAAGACAAAAGAACAGAACAGAACAAAACAAAAAAGAAGGAGGAAAAAATGGAGAAAAAAAATAACCCCAATTGCTATTGAAACGTCCAATTTCATTGGTCAACGTCAGGAAAAACAAAAAAGTTATTTTCTCGATAAGCGCTTCTAGCCCATTAATGCGCTCCGAGGAAATTAGTGAAGTATATGGTGACGTCAAATTCAGTGAAAACATTGTTTTAATTTCAGAGTATTTGATTTATAATAAATAAAAGTGATTTAAGAGGAGTTGATCTATTGTAAACGCAGTTTTCATTCTCAATCTTTACATTAACACCTTGGGACATTTATTCAGTTTTTGAGTGAGTCGGCTGTGTTTACTCATCGATAAACTCCTCCAAAATGACTTTTATTCCAATTATAAATCAACAACCACAACTTTTCGTCAACGTCCAATGTAAAAACGACCTTAGTTTCCCCACTTATCTGTAAGAATGCGCTCAATATATATTTTGTGGGGACTTTTCAGTTTCAAAAACTAACAATACTACTCGCACGCAACTTTCTCATTACTAATCAAATGCACCCTAGCATTAAATCGTAAATAAATCTAATAATTTACATACGATTTATTTTTGAATACATTGTGTATCAAAACTATTAATAATAAAGCACAGCGGTCTTTGGTATATCTAAGACTTCGTTTTGGGAATATCTAGTACCCGAACTAGATCTAGGACTTCGTTTTGTGGAAATGTTCCACCCGAGCTGTTCCGTCCGTATTGCTGATATCGATGTTGCCCTTTCAGCTCCTTTTGTTTTCTTAAAAAGAAAAATAGACAACATAGGCTGAAATTCATTTACAAGTCAGTATAGGCCTTTCCTCAGCGGCTCTTATGTAAAAAATACAAATCTGTTTGAGTAGACAATGTGACAAAAAGACTGGGAATATATATGAATATATATTTGTCAACGAAATTTTTAGCACAACTGGATATAACATACTGTACTGCACAAGTACTTTTACGTCTTGCGACGATCTACAGGTGAACAATTACAGTTGTTGTAACTCAGGAACTTTTGTATGACATTACGTTAGTGGAACAACTTAGTAACGCCACAAATAGAAAACGAAAGTATAGAATAGAAACCTGAGAAGAACACAATAGTAAATTAAGTTTTACACTTTCAGCGATGGAAACATTCATCATTCCCTACCACACGCACACGATTCACACGATGAACGCACACGATTCACACGTTTAGCGCACACGATTCGCACGATGAATGATACAGAAAGTTCCCAATCGTGTATCGTGTACAATGTATCGTGTACCGTGTACCGTGCACCGTGTCGGTTAAATAATCCTATATATTTTCATGAAACGAACTCAAAATGAAAAATATGAGCGTGCAATAAAAGTCGAGAGTCTTTAAATTTCGCAGTATAAATAAAATAGTAATTTACAATGTGATACATGTAGATATAATCACTGTTAATTTTGACAGTTTCAGTTTCCGTTATATAGATGATGTTCTTTCATTGACCAATCCTCAATTTAAAGATAACCTTCATCTTATATACCCAAATGAACTCGAAATTAAAGAGACCACTGATACACCATCATCAGCATCATACCTGGACTTATACCTCTACATTGACAACTCTGGACGTCTGAAAACAAAACTTTACGACAAGCGTGATGATTTCGACTTTCCAATAGTGAACTTCCCGTTTTTGAGCAGTAATATTCCCACTTCTCCGGCATATGGCGTGTACATTTCACAACTCATTCGCTATTGCCGTGCCTGTAGTTTGTACAGCGATTTTGTCAACAGAGCGAAATTACTGTCTCAAAAACTTACACATCAAGGGTATGTTCAGTCACTGTTGCAATTCTCACTACAGAAGTTTTACGGTCGTCACCATGATTTGACAGACCATTACAATGTTTCTGTTTCACAAATGAGAACAGATATTTTTGGGTAGATCCAGAGTTTGTTACCGGACTGACTAACACCGACTGTGACAAAACCGGATCTTTCACTGGCAGTGTGACGGGTGCCACGCGTGGAGCAGATCATGCTTACCCTTCCGGAGCACCTGATGATACCTCAGTTTTTATAGGGGTTCACACTGCTAGTGCTTTAGTTTTGTTGCGTTCTTGTTCACTTTTGTTTATTTGTTTTGTCTTTGTCATACTGTCTCAATTCTTGTTGCTGTGAGTTCCCGTGATGTTGGATTTATGATTTTAGAATTTCCCCTTTCCTTTTCTTGCTTCGGTATTCGTTTGCCGATGTATTACAAGCTTTCTGCCGGGAATTATGTCTATTCTTTTGCCGTAACAATATCAGAGAAGGGTCAACAGCAACTTAAAATTTTGTAATTATGTCAGAAAAAAGACATAAATAAGCAATGTTAATAAAAAAAATTAAATTAAATAAAAAATTCCAGATATATAGTAATGAACCTGTGAAAAAAAAACATTACTTTGAAATTACTTTTACACATTTCTGAAACTTTCTATAATTTAGCCATAAATAAATGAGAAAGGGAACATTTTCTCTATTCAATTTTATACCGATGTCCGCAGTACTAAAACTTTCTATAATTTAACCATGAATATAAAAGAAAGGACACTTTTCTATTCTTAATATTTTACCAATATTCGCAATACTAAAACTTGATATAATTTAACCATAAATATAAAAGAAAAGGCACTTTTTCTCAATTTTATATTATACCGGTGTTCGCCATACTAAAACTTGATATAATTTAACCATAATTATATAGGAAAGGGAACTTTTTCTCCATTTCATATTATACCGGTGTCCACAATACCAGAACTTCATATAATTTTACTTTAACTTCATTTGATTTAACCAAAAATATACAAAACGGACACTTTTTCTCTATTTTATATTATGCTGGAGTCTGCAATACTTAAACTTCATATAATTTAACCATCAATAAAAAAGAAAGGATACCTTTTCTCTATTTCATATTATAACGGTGTCCGTAGTACTAAAACTTGATATAATTTAACCATAAATACAAAAGAAAGGGCACTTTTTCTCTATTTCATATTATACTGGTGTCCGCAATACTAAAACTTGATATAATTTAACCTTAACTATAAAAAGAAGGGCACTTTTTCTCTATTTCATATTATTGTATACCGGTGTCTGCAATACTAAAACTTGATATAATTTAACCATAAATATAAAAGAAAGGGCACTTTTTCTTTACTTTATAATATACTGGTGTCTGCAATACTAAAACTTGATATAATTTAACCATGAATATAAAAGAAAAGGTACTTTTTCTCTATTTTATTTTATTCCGGTGTCCGCAATACTAATACTTGACATAATTTAACCATGAATATAAAATAAAAGGGCACTTTTTCTTTATTCTATATTATACGGGTGTCCGCAATACTAAAACTTCATATAATTTAACCATAAATATAAAAGAAAAGGCACGTTTTCTCTATTTTATATTATACCGGTGTCCGCAATGCTAAAACTTCCTATGATTTAACCATAAATATAAAAGAAAGGGCATTTTTTCTCTATTTTATATTATAATGGTGTCGGCAATACTAAAAATTCATATAATTTAACCATAGATATAAAAGTGAGGGCACTTTTTGACTATTTCATATTACACCGATGTCTGCAATACTAAAACTTGTTACAATATTTAACCATCAATATAAAAGAAAGGTCACTTTTTCTCTATTTTACATTATACCGATGTCCGTAATACTAAAACTTCATATAATTTTACCATAAATATAAAAGAAAGAGAACTTTTTCTAAATTTTATATTATACCGGTGTTCGCCATACTAAAACTTGATATACATGTAATTTAACTATAAATATATAGAAAAGGGAACTTTTCTCCATTTCATATTATACCGGTGGCCACAATACCAGAACTTCATATAATTTTACTAAAACTTCACTTGTTTTAACCAAAAATATACAAGAAAGGGCACTTTTTCTCTATTTTATATTATACTGGAGTCTGCAATACTTGAACTTGACATAATTTAATCATCAATATAAAAGAAAGATTACTTTTTCTCTATTTCATATTATAACGGTGTCCGCAATACTAAAACTTTACATAATTTAACCATAAATACAAAAGAAAGGGCACTTTTTCTCTACTTCATATAATACTGGTGTCCACAATACTAAAACTTGATATAATTTATCCATAAATATAAAAGAAAGGGCACTTTTTCTCTATTTCATATTATACCGGTGTCTGCAATACTAAAACTTGATATAATTTAACCATAAACATAAAAATAAGACGTTTTTTTTCTCTATTTTATATTATACTGGTGTCTGCACTACTAAAAATTGATATAATTTAACCATGAATATAAAAGAAACGATACTTTTTCTCTATTTTATATTATACTGGTGTACGCAATACTAATACTTGACATAATTTAACCATAAATATAAAAGAAAGGGCACTTTTTCTTTATTCTATATTATACTGGTGTCCGCAATACTAAACCTTCATATAATTTAACCATATATATGAAAGAAAGGGCACGTTTTCCCTATTTTATATTATACCGGTGTCCGCAATGCTAAAACTTCCTATAATTTTACCATAAATATAAAAGAAAAGGCATTTTTTCTTTATTTTATATTATCATGGTGTCGGCAATCTTGAAACTTCATATAATTTAATCATAGATATAAAAGTGAGGGAACTTTTTGACTATTTCATATTACATCGCTGTCTGCAATACTAAAACTTGATATAATTTTAGCCATGAATATAAAAGTAAGGGCATTTTTTTTCTATTTTATATTATACTGGTGTCTTCAATACTTAAACTTGATATAATTTAACCATTATTAAAAAAGAATGGTACTTTTTCTCTATCTTATTTATACCTGTGTCCCCAATACTAAAACTTGACATAATTTTACCATCAATATAAAGGAAAGGGCACGTTTTCTCTATTGTATATTATACCGGTGTCTGCAATACTAATACTTCCTATTATTTAACCATAAATATAAAAGAAAGGGCATTTTTTCTCTATTTCTTATTATAACGGTGTCGGCAATACTAAAACTTTATATAATTGAACCATAAATATAAAAGTAAGGACACTTTTTGACTATTTCATATTACACCGATGTCGGCAATACTACAACTTGATATAATTTAACCATAAATATAAAAGAAAGGGCACTTTTTCTCTATTTTGTATTATAAAGTGTGTCTGCAATACTAAAACTTGATATAATTTACATGTAGCCATTAATATAAAATAAAGGGCACTTTTTCTCTATTTTATACTATACCGGTGTCCGAAATACTAAACCTTGATATAATTTAACCATACAGTCCTTGCTTCAGTAGCCGTTACTAAAAGAGCGATCATTAAGCGATCCGTCAGCCGTCAACGATCAGTCATCGATCAGTGATCGATCAGTCAACAATCCGTCAAAATCTGACGGAAAGGAGAAGTAATTTACGTATTTGACGGATACAATACGTAAATTACGTGACTGACGGATGATTGATCGGTCCTATCCGTAAATGACTGATTGATAGCCTTACGTCATCTTTCAAGTTAATACATTTTGCGAAATGATAATTTCGTTTCATCAAAAAAATGAATTTAGAATTGAAATATATAAAAAAAATTAATAAAACACCCTAGGTATATTTAATCCGTACGTTAAAGTTAATATTATATTTACTTGATGTTTCTGCTTGTACGTAGGAAATGCACAGTCTATAATACAGTTTGTTCGAATGCATTAAAATTTGGAAGCACATCTGATTTGACCAATCGTCAAAAATAGACAAATTTAATTCGATAAAAAAAAACAATATTAAAACAATTTATACAACTGGTTAAACGCTAACTGTTAGACAATAACAGTAATGCAAATAACAGCGAAAAGGAATATGTCTCTTGCGAAATAAAAATGGAATGACAAAAACAAAAAACAAAACAAATGATTTGACGCATTCATACACAAAAGACTAGGAAATCCTTCTTTTCAAACACTAAATATGCTAAAATTTATTTAAATTGTGATTCATGAAATAAAAAAAAGTCTTCGACAGGAATTTGATGAATAAAATTTTCAAAAAAGTAAATTGTTTAGGTCATTTAAAAGATTGAGTTTCAACCGCAGACTAAAAATCTGATTTTTCAACCCTTCAGTATGCTTAAATTCATTAAAATTGTGCTTCGCAAAATATAAAACTCCTTCGAAAGAATATGATGAATAAATTTTTTGAAAAAATTCAAATTGTTTTGGTCATTTTTAAAGATTGAGTTTAAACCGCACACCAAAAATCTGATTTTTCAACCTAAAAGAATGCTTAAATTCATTAAATTGTGCTTCACAAAATATAAAACTCCTTCAGAAGGATATTATGAATAGAATTTCCAAACAATTTAAATTGATTTGGTCATTTCTACAGACTGAATTTAAACCGCAGACTAAAAATCTAACTTTTCAAGCCTTAAAAATGTTAAAATTCATTAAAGGTGTGTTTCGCAAAAGATAAAACTCCTTTAAAAGGATATTATGAATAAAATTTTCATAAAATGTCAATTGTTTTGGTCATTTTTATAGACAGAGTTTAAATACCAGACTAATAATCTAACTTTTCAAGCCTTAGATATGTTAAAATTCATTAAAATTGTGTTCTGCAAAAGATAAAACTCCTGCAAAAGGATATGATGAATAAAATTTTTAAAATATTTCAATTGTTTTGGTCATTTTTATAGACAGAGTTTAAACTGCACACTCAAAATCTGACTTTTCAACCCTTAAGTATGCTAAAATTCGTAAAAATTGTGTTTTGCAAAAGATAAAACTCCTTCGAAAGGATATGATGAATAGAATTTTCAAAAAAATTGAAATTGTTTTGGTCATTTCTACAGACTGAGTTTAAACCGCAGACTTAAAATCTGACTTTTCAAACTTAAATATGCTGAAAATTGTTAAAATTGTGTTTGCAAAAGATAAAACTCCTTCAAAAGAATATGATGAATAAAACTTTTAAAATATTTCAATTCTTTTTGTCATTTTTATAGACAGAGTTTAAACCGCACACTCAAAATCTGACTTTTCAACCCTTAAGTATACTAAAATTCAATAAAATTGTGTTTCGCAAAGATAAAACTCCTTCAAAAGGTTATGATGAATAAAATTTTCAAAAAATTTAAATTGTTTTGGTCATTTCTACAGACTGAGTTTTCAAAAAATTTAAATTGTTTTGGTCATTTCTACAGACTGAGTTTAAACTGCAGACTAAAAATCAAACTTTTCAAGCCTTAAAAATGTTAAAATTCATTAAAAGTGTGTTTCGCAAAAGATAAAACTCCTTTGAAAGGATATTATGAATAAAATTTCCCAAAAATTTCAATTGTTTTTGTCATTTTTATAGCCAGAGTTTAAACTGCACACTCAAAATCTGACTTTTCAACCCTAAAGTATGCTAAAATTAGTTAAAATTGTGTTTCGCAAAAGATAAAACTCCTTCAAAAGAATATGATGAATAGAATTTTTTCAAAAAAAAATAAATTGTTTTGGTCATTTTTACAGACTGAGTTTAAACTGAAGACTTAAAATCTGACTTTTCAAACTTAAATATGCTGAAATTTGTTAAAATTGTGTTTCGCAAAAGATAAAACTCCTTCAAAAGGATATGATGAATAAAATTTTTAAAATATTTCAATTCTTTTGGTC
>MJUU01012218.1:116028-126061 GCA_002080025.1 Modiolus philippinarum | reverse complement strand
CAAAAAAAAAAAAAAAAAAAAAAAAAAAAAAAACAAACAAACAAAAACATTTAGCCCAGTTCTTTAATTTCAGCTTCCGCAACATAGACGATGTACTTTCCCTTAATAATCCCCCAAATTTAAGGAGAATTTACATCAGATCTATCCAAATGAGCTTGGAATTAAAGAAACAACTGAAACACCTACTTCAGCTTCGTACCTAGATCTTTTATTGTATATTGACGAAGATGGACGTTTGAAATCTAAGCAATATGACAAGCGTGATGATTTTGATTTCCGAATTGTGAACTTTTCCTTCCTTAGCAGCAATATAACTACCTCTCCAGCCTATGGAGTGCACATTTCACAGTTGATTCGTTACTGTCGAGTGTGTAGTTTGTACAGTGATTTTTTGAACAGAGCAAAAACACTGTCCCAAAAGCTGCCTAGTCAGGGATTTGTTCAACCTATGTTAATTTCCTCTCTCAAGAAATTCTATGGCCGTCACCATAACATCATTGAAAGATATGACGTGTCAGTATCCCAAATGAAATTGGACATTTTCAGCTAGATTCACGACTTCCCGGATTTGACTACCGACTTTGACATTTTCCCGGATTGAATCACTCACAGTGTGACGGGTGTTGTTAACAGAGCAGGACATGCTTACCCTTCCGGAGCACCTGATGTCACTCTCAGTTTCCCTGGAGTTCACACTGTGAGTGCCTTTGTTTTGAATGTTGTAATTTCTGTTTCTGTGCTTTGTATCTGTCTAACGTAATTGTTTTTGTGTCTAACGTCATTGTTTTCTGTGTTCTCGCTTTGGACGTGTCTTTGGACTTCGATTTTTGTAAATTTCACTCCTTTGTTCCTTCGGTATTCTACTGCCGTTGTCTCAATACTCCATTTTCTTGGAGAAGGTCTGCACTAAACTATGCTGTTAGTCTATGCTCATAATTATAATTTTTAGCCATTGTAGGTGTTTCCTGTTATCCATTTTTTACATTCATAGACCGAATTTGGGTCCTATTTCAAAATACCAGTTTATTGGAGTTCATACACTCAATGAAGTTCACAGACTATATAAGTGAGGCCTCTTTTACCTATTGTGATAAAATACATGAAGTTGATGCAAACACATGAAAACTCAAAGGTTTGTATGTATGTAATATTTTTGCAGCAACATCTATATATTAAAGCTTTAGCAAAACTAAGCGAATCTTGGCTTTGCTAGAAAAGGCAGAAATTGATGAAAGAAAAGGAAATTTCAATACTAGTAGTTGTGTAAAGCTAAATATTTGATAACTACACAATAACTTACCAGAACTGTTTTTCTGCGATTTCACTGGTATCAAAAATACATAAACAAACAAGAAATGCATCGTTCTTAGTAACGTCTGTTATCACATTGTCTCTATCTATATTGTTCATGTCTTTTTGTAATATTGTGAAATAGATCAATTCTGCAATTAAGAGAAAAAATTAAGTGTTTATCATTTTTCTATTACTATTTGTTTTGTCACTCCAATTTATTTTATCTGATTAAACCGTCATTTGCATCGATTTTCCTTCACCAAGACTTTTTTTTAGATTTCAAGTGTCGTGAGAAAATTCCTTGTCTCAACTTATGTCATGGGATATCTGAACAAAGATTTAGTGGTACCAAACGTCCAGTGGTAATATAAAACTTTTTTTCTTTTCTCTTGTATCGGACTAGTTACTTCTCTAGTCCTACAAATATTTAAGATGAGACTAAAACACGGAAACAACATTTTGCATAATTTTTGAAAGATGTTGTCTTAATTACTTGAACTGGTTAAAAAAATTAAAAAATCAGTCAGTGTCCATACAAAGAGATTCATTGTTGTTTAGGTTCATCTAAATGTAATATCAGACCTACCTTTAAATTCCTTACCTCTATAGCTACGTCATTAAAAAGACCAAACATACTGACAGCTTTACTGAAAAATTGCAGATAGTCAAATGCCACAAAATCTATAGTTCAAAAAAGCTACAATATTGCGAAAACCATACACATCAACATTAGAATTTCTAAAAAGCTTGAAAGACAGTTGAATTCACAAATGTCTCCTTATTTTTTGGGTAAAAATTTTCCTTCATATTATTTTTAATGGAAAAAAGAAAAAAGACATTTCACATTTTGGTGTATCTATGACGTTTGGTTTAGGATAGTTTACCCCCTTTCAACTTGAATCTTGAAAATTTTCATACTAATATTGTCATATTGCTTGATAATGATGGTGATATTTGTACATAAGACATAAGTTGTCGAAATAACAATATTTATATTAATTAATATTAGCATTAGGTCGATGCCTCTGCTGGTTAATTGTCGGTCCCTGAGCTTTCACAGACCAAATTGTCAGTACTTTGTTTCTAGCACGTAAACCGATTTTATTTTTAAACTTCCGATGTGAAATTCGAAAAAAAAAGTTTTGTTTAACACAAGGACAATCTCCCTTATGCTAAGCTCTGCCCCTAGCTCTTTTTGGCTTTACATGGGGAGCATTTTGTGCCTTTGTTGTGTATCATCTTTCATAAAAGGTTTATGGTCTCTCAAATTGTTTTTGACATTTTTTCCCACTGAGATTTTATATTCACTGGAATTAATAACAAGTTTGTTATGACTTGAAGGAAAAAATATTCCCCATTAATTATTGAATTGATTTTTTTACATCGATCTATATTTTTTAAGTTTGAAGTGATTATTAATTATTGAAAGCTACATCTGTTGGTTCACATACCTTAATAAAAATTATTTTGTAAAATTTAATCAAAATATATACCTTCATAGGATGAACAAAATATTTTCTTATCAGAATAAAACAAAAACATATGGAATTATAAATACAGCTTCTTTCTTTATCAATGCTTCATTTTACCCCAATAGGTTTACAGCATGTACATGGATAAAAGACACAAACAATTAAACAATAAAACATATATACATGTCGAATAATATAGCAGTAATACAAAATTAACCTTAAAAAATATGAAGATATCAATCGGACATGTCAGGTATTTTTTTACTTACCTCGTTTGACCTTATGATAGGTTTAGGTTGACGACTTTATCACAGTTTTTTTTTATTTCTTTTTCTATATGGTAGTTGGGTATATGGCATTATCCTATACTTAGTTAAGATATGATTAAAATTTTACCCCTCGATAAGACAAAACCAGATGATATAAACAAGAATTGACGAAGCGGGCTGATTTGACATCGTTATCAACAGTTACTGCTTCCGGTAATTATCGCATGCCTTTCCGTCACCACTCGGGAGCTTTCGTGTATTTCCGTAAAAATGATAAGCATTGCACTCGAAACGATAAACATTGCACACGATATAGTCATATCAAATAAAGTACTAATACTGCATTTTATAACCATGAAGATTTTTTTCAGCTGAAAATTTCTTTTTCAGTTGAAGTATATGATTCGACAACTACCTCATAAAACAGTGTACTATTTTTGTGCTGGTGCAATTACTTTTGGGTGATAACGACCATTCCTACTTGGTAATACGGGACTAGTGAGTCGTGTTCAAATCGGAATAAATTTCTGATATTATACGAAAAAAAATCAATACATTATAACAGTGACACTAATATTAATGAACACTGTTGAGCTAAGGGCTGCTTAAATTGAATTTGCTTACCCTTCGATTAATTGTTTTTCGTCAATTAAAATTTAGTTAAAATTTGTCATGTAGGAACAATTAAAAATATACACTTCAATTTCATTAACATTTTGATTTTTATGTAGTATATATTTATTTCAATAAGTCAAGACTCCAGTCACTACGTCTCACTGGTATTCTAGGCGATCGTTTCCACTTTCATTACAAAGAGTTCCTATCTCGAAAGTCCCGTATTATCATGCGAGCATTTGACAGACCAGTTTTTTTTTAAAATTGCTTTCGCCCTTCTTGAACCATTGGTAAAGGAGGGATAGAGGAAGTCAGCTTCTGGCATAACGCTAAAATGACAAAGTCCAAAACATAAAAAAATCTAGAAAAAGGGAATATTGGAAAACAAAATACATAGTGCACATCTATAATATGTAAATTAAGGTCCTGTATAAGTTTCATGAAATTCTGATCAGTGGTCAAGGAGGAGTAGTGGATAACAGAGGGTCACCATATGGTTTGCATTGAGCAGCAGTGACACAGACCAAAACATGTAAAAAAACCTGAAAAAGGAGTTATTGTGAAAAAAATGCGTATTGCACTTCTACAATATGTAATTAAGCTTCTGCAAAAGTTTAATGGATTTCCAGTCAGTGGTTTAGGGGAAGTATTGGATACCAGCTTTTGGGTACAACAAGACGGATGAAAGGACATCATGAAAATTCTATACCTCCCGCAAAGCGGGGTATGAAAATACAATTTATGAAATTCCATATACCCTTATGACACCCTTATGATGGATGTTAAATTTCTGTCCTTGGTTAATTTTGGCTGTAGAGTCCGTAAAACGATTCCCCGTGCGAGAGATGTATGCTCTCTATATTTTTCATTTATGGTGTACTTGTGCGTGAGAGAATTTCTCATATGGATATACTATTGATACTTTCAAATTTTGGCAATTATTTTTGTAATTTTCGAAATGTAATCCAGACCACCTGTTTTAAGTGCCCACATCTCACTATTTTATAACGCCAAGTTTTCTTACATTCGACTTGATGAGTGCTCTCTGTTTGTCTATATGTTGTAGTTGTCCACTAGCTTAAGGATGACAGTGATTGTAAGAGCACTTTGCCAGTTTAATTGATGTTTGTTGACAATCCCGCACCCATGACCAAGAAAGACATGGATGTAGCGTTGCTCGACAATTAGCAAAGAATTCCGCTTAAACCGGTGCTAGGGGCCGTCTTGAACTTACTATGAGGTATGAGCAAAGCTCATTGTTGAAGGCCTCATGGTGACTTCAAGATGAAGAACAACAATAAAAGCGTTGTTCCTTTGCTTGTTTTTTACCATGTATTTGGAGAGACTTTGTCTCATGTGCATTTACTCCATATCCTTTTATTCACCATTCCTTTAGATGCAATTGGTTCTTGGTTCTCCATCAGCTTTTATACACCTTTCGGTTTATATTTTTCCAAAAGTTTTGATTTGATCTGCACTGAAGAGACATAATTTGTCTGCATGGCCATCTTAAAAATCTTAAATTTATAGTTGATTTGGTATTAAGTTATAAGTAACCGTCAATTTAAAACTAATTATCCAAGGACTATGACAACATCGGAAAAACAAAGAAACAGAGATATAACATGAGTACGGCACAGAAAGGAAAAATGAAGACACACACATACAAAGATGAACAACACGGACCAAATAAAAAACCATGGGTGAGATCAGATGCACCAGTAGAGTAAGCATCTCCTGCTTCTTTTATGACACCCGCCCTGTTGAACATGTCAAATCCGGTAGTAAAGTCAAGTCCGGTAGAGGAAACAACTATTAGACTTTTAAAGGAAAAGATATGTTGTCATCTGCGAAACAGATATCCCATAGCGGACTTCTGGGGGAATGACTTCAAGTTTGGGTAGCATACCCTTGTTTAAGTAGCCCATTTGTGAGCAACCGGGCTCTATCAAGGAAGTCACTGTATCGATCACATGCCCTTGAGTGGCGAATAAACCAGGAGATGTAAACTCCATATGCCGGCGCTGTTCGGATGTTGCTACAGAGAAAAGGGAAGTTGACTATTGGAAAAGTTAAGTCATTGCGTTTGTCATACAACTTAGTTTGAAGTCTACCTCTGTTGTCAATTTCAAGATGATGTCAAGGGATAACAATTAATAGCATTCAAACCAAAATGAATTCAGCCTAATAAGAGTGGAGAAACAGATCGGCTAGGAGAGGTGCAAGTTTGTACCCACTGAAATTCCGATAGTCTGTTGAAAAGCAAGTCCTCCAAACAGGAGGACTATAATTCAGTTATCTTATTATTAAAGATGAGCAAAGTTGATGATCGTCAGTTTTCATCGTGTATTTGCTAGTTTTAGTTTGATTTCTTTATATATTGTTGTTGATATTTTTAACATCCACTGTTAATTTTTTCATATCAGAATAAGGTATGGCAATTTTTAGAAACTGTTAGCAGAATCTTGCTAGTGTCATTTTTAGAGGGAGTGTTTCTCAAAAAGCTGATTATAAATTGTTTTCATCCGTTATGATCGGGTTTACAGTCTCCTACATGAAGGGTTAATGTTCAGGTTAATTTTCCATGAACTCACATTCATCAGTTTGGTGAATTCAGCACCAAAATGACTAAGAAATTAGTAGAGTCTAATTGAGAAATATACTGAAAGATGTCAAGAGGTCTAAGAAAACAAAACTCCAGCCCCATAGTTTATTCGTCCTCAAATACATTTCCTTTTGTTTTTATGACCTTGAAATAAATATTTGGTCAAGTTAAGACTGAAGCAGGAAGTCAGGTCCCGGATTCATAAAACCACTTTAAGTTGTATTCAAATCGTATTCATTTAAGGAAATTCACTATTCACCTATGCAGAATTCATAAAACATCCTAAACTTATAAAACACTTAAGTTTCCCTTAAATTTATTGTAGATAGTTATGTGGTCACCTCCTCCTAAGCTGTGAATACTGCATAAAATTTCAGTGCAAGAATTTATTTTTAAATGGAAGATTCCAGTAAGCAATCGTTCGAACAATGAAAATAACCAAGCCAAAACATCCTGTATAGAGTTAATAGCTAGACGCTTATTATAACATGATATCACAATATAGATGTAGAAAACAAAGATTGCACAAAGGAAATGAACAAGCAATTTTTTAATAATAATTTTCTCAAATCAAATTGATGAATTCAAATCAAAGCAACCTGATTAATTGCTCTTGTCTCTCTGTCCCATTTATGCACGCTCCTGCTTATCGCGCTCTAACCGAGGACATCAACATCGTAAACAATGAGAAATTTCAAGATCCTTTCATAAAAGAACCAAAATATCATGAAACACAACCCATCAATTATAACATTAAAATGTTGAGAAATATTCGAAACAATGTTCTAAGAGAGAGAGAAGGAAAAAGCTGAACCAATCTCCTACTGGATCAGGTCCATAAAATCATTGATTGTACCTCGAATTACGCGCCTTAATAAAACCATGAGCTCCAATTCAAAGACATATTTTAAGATCCCGATGTAGAAAAAGCATTGTCCTCTCTCAATGACAATTATGTTATTGTACTAGCTGACAAAGCACATAATAACATCCCATTCATCTGCAAAAAGCACTACATAGAATGTTTAATTAAGGAGATTGGTAATGATAATTCATTTGGCAAACCCATTTAAAACTCTCCACCATACCAAGGGAGGTAACAAAACAGTATTGTCTACTTTTGGTATCAATTTAAGTGAAGAGAACAACAAGCTGCCTGTTATCTATTTGGTGCCTAAATTTCATAAATGCCCTTAAAACAAACGATACATTGTCGGGACAACAAAATGCACAACAAATTCCCCTCCTAAGCTCCTAACTTTATAACTTACTGAAGCCACAGATATACTTATGCTATACTGCCATTCAGGATCATTCAGACAAAAGATACATTGTCTGCAAAAGATACACGGTCTGCAAAAGATACACGGTCTGCCAAATGCACAACAAAACCCATAGCTCCTAACTTCATGACTTACTGTAGTCACAGATATTCTAAAGATATATAGTGATATACTCAACAAGTTGGGTGAATCACATGTTGATTCTCAAAACTCTAAATGAATAAATAAAGCCGGGGATATAGAGCAAATGTTCGTGGGACAAAATCCCTACATACGTACACATGGCGAGACTAAACAAATGGAACACCGTTTTCATTGTTGTTTGTAATCTTGAAGTCACCACGAGGCCTTCAACAAAGAGCAAACACTCTTACCTCATTACCTCATACCTCTTACCAACGCTATATCCATCCCATTTTACATGATAGCGGGGTTGTCAACAAGCATAACATATCGGGCAAAGTACTCTTACAAACACTGATTAAAGACTTTTTAGAATATATATCTTTAACTGAACTTTACCACTTCAACAGTGTAAAAAAAGATTTTTTCTACACTATTCACTACCCACCTACATGATACGTCAGTACACCAGGATTTGATACATCAGCCTTTCTGTATTAAAATAGGTGAAAAAGATATTCATATTTGGTGCTAGTGAAAGATGGGGTCTTTCTTGTTCAAAATAAAGATAAAAAACTGGCCCAGTCCTTTAATTTCAGCTTCCGTTATATAGTTGATATTTTATCACTAAACAATCCTCGCTTTGGTGATTTTCTTCATCTTATCTATCCAAAAGAGCTAGAAATTAAGGATACTACAGATACTTCCACATCAGCCTCGTTCCATGACCTTCATCTTGAAATTGACAAAAGAGGTACACTACAAACTAGGCTATATGACAAACGCGATGACTTCTCTTTTCCAATAGTCAACTTCCCCTTTCTTTGTAGCAACATTCCAAAAGCACCAGCATACGGAGTTTACATCTTCCAACTCATTCGCTACTCAAGGGCCTGTGGTCGATACAGTGACTACCTTGATAGAGCTCGGTTGCTTACGAAAAGGCTACTTAAGCAATGGTATGTTGCCCATAACTTGAGGTCATCACTACAGAAGTTCTACGGTCGACATCACGATCTTGTGGACCGCTATGAGATATCTGTTTCCCAGATGACAACAGATCTTTCTCTTTGCCACTAAAGTTTGTTTTTCCTCTACCGGATTTGACTTTACTACCGGAGTTGACATGTTCAACACGGCGGGTGTCTGATAAGAAGCAGGAGATGCTTACTCTATCGGTGCACCTGATCTCACCCATGGTTTTTATTGGGTCCGTGTTGTTCATTTTTGTATATGTGCGTGTCTTTATTTTCTTTTCTGTGTCATGCTCATGTTATGTCTTCGTTTCTTTGTTTTTCCGACGTTGCCATTGCCCTTGGATTGTTCTTTTCAGACTGACGGTTCGGTTCTCACTTACTTTGTTCCACATAATACTGATTCACACAAAAGTATAAAGAGGAGGATTTCATGGCAATTCTGGCACTTTTGATTGTTTACATGTCTGTAGAATTTGGAGGACAATTTTTGCACATTCGAATAAAACCATCCTCATACAAGGACTAGTTCAGAAAAAAGCTATCCAAGTCTTTTAATTTCATTTTCCGTTACATAAATGACGTTCTTTCATGATAAATTCTTAACTTCAGGATAACCTTCATCTTGTACACCCAAATGAACTCGAAATTGAAGAGACCACTGATACACCATCATCAGCATCATACCTGCATTATACCTCAACACTGACCACTCTGTACGTTTGAAAACAAAACTTTATGACAAACGTGATGATTTCGGCTCTCCAAAAGTTTTTGAGCTGTAATATTCTCAAATCTCCGATCATGCCAATCCTTCCGGAACACCTGATTATTCCATAAGTTTTTGTAAGAATTCACACTGCTAGTACTTTAGTAGTTTTGTGGCGTTCTTATTCATTTTTAGCTCACCTGGCCTAAAAGGCCATGTGAGCTTTTGCCATCGCTATGCGTCCGTCGTCCGTCGTCCGTCGTCCGTCCGTCTGTCTGTCTGTCTGTCAACAATTTCAAAAATCTTCTCCTCTGAAACCACTGGGCCAAATGTAACCAAACTTTGCCTGAATCATCACCAGAGTATGGCTTCTCAAAATTGTGTTCGATTAGGCGGTAGGTCAAACAACATGGCCGCCGTTGCTAAAAATAGAACATAAGGGTAAATTGCAGTTTTTGGCCAATAACTCGAAAACCGTTACAGATATCAAAAATCTGACATGGGGTAAAAGTGATCAACATAGCAAGATCTACCTGCACTGCAATTTTGAAGAAAATCCGAAAACCCGTCTTGGAGTTATTGCCCTTTTTCCGTAAAATTTTTAAAATTTGTGCATTTATTATTTTTTATTTCAAAAAGTATAACAGAGGTCAAGAGTAAATTGCAAAAATGTTCAGCATATCAAGATCT
>MJUU01012218.1:94365-115579 GCA_002080025.1 Modiolus philippinarum | reverse complement strand
AAATTCAACATTGTCCGATTTCAATGACATTTGGTTTCCTTCAAAACTGATGTTAAAAATTGTTCGCTGACTGCCATATTTTAAATGGCTACCAAAAAGACGGGAAAGTTCAACATTGTCCGATTTCAAAGAAATTTGATTTCCAAATAGATATTGATGTTGCGACTTCAAAACGGATGTTGAAAATTGTTTGTTGACTGCCATTTTCAAAATGACATTTCGACTTCAAATCGTGTCGAAAGTGGTCATTAGCAAGAACGTTTTTTATCGAAAAATCCCAACAAAGAAATATAATAAAACATGATCAAACTTTAAAAACAGTTCAAGATATTGGAGGTGTTGGACGTACGAAGGTTTGAGAAACTGAAGATCAACTGTATAACTTACATTGTTACCTTGATTGTGGCAACTGAAAACCAGGTGAGCGATACAGGCTCCTGGGAGCCTCTGGTTGTTTATTTGTTTTGTTTTGTCATGCTGTCTCAATCCGTAGTTGGATATAAATTGACGTGTTTTTGGAATTTTTATGTTGGAATTTCCCCTGTACTCCTTTTGCCTTGGTATTCGTCTGCCGATGATCCCAACCGATTTAACTTTAAATCAACCAAGAATTTTTGGGGAAGTCGAAAGTGAAGATAAAATTGTAACTGATATAATCAACCATAGTTTCAGTGTTATTGTTCTTTCAGTATAATCATTCTGGCAACTGTATGTCGCTGACTGGAATGTTACAATTTACTAGGTGTTCCTACTTGTAACGGTCAACTCTTAGTGGTAGATATGTCGAAAGTCTATGGGTGGTCAATTTATATCGTTGATATAGAATAATAAACCCTGTATATAGTTGATGCAAATAATAATTATTACATAGTTAAAGACTGTTCTTTATATGTAAGATTTTTTTTCACGTATATTTTACTGATGCGTGCAGCATATTGTCCATTCTTGAAAAGAGATGACCCATTTAGAGTCCGATACCTATAATTTCGTTTTTAGGATTTTATTTATCTTAAAATACACATAAAAAAAGTGAATACGTTTTTTACGTTTTGCACAATTTGCATATTTGAATATAGACGTTAAACAATATTCAATCAATCAATCAATCATATTTGAATACCTGTATTTTAGTTTTTACATGCTATCATTTCTCAGGGGTTGAAACAGGGGTGTGGTATTGGCTGAAGATTTCTCGTCGGAAATTTAATGCATTACTTATAGGTCAATTCGTTAAGAAAAATCTTGCACATTTTCACTGAACAAGCACTCCTTGTGTGCATATTTTGTCATGCATTTAATCCCAAATTGTGGACCGCTATGAGATATCTGTTTCCCAGATGACAACGGATCTTTCTCTTTGCCACTAAAGTGATCTGATTTATTAAGAAAGAAATGGTGGTTATAACAAAATTACCGAACAGAGTTGTCAATAGCCGAAGTCTACGAGACAAAGAGAAATCAGGTGGAAATTACAGAACAGAGTTGTCAATAGACAAAGAGAAATCAGATGGAAACCAACGGAAAATATGTCAAACTCAATGGTTCTGACTTGACTATGAAAAGATAGGAAATGTGGTAAATGTCAAGAAGACAACATCCCATCGCCAGGTTAAAACAGTCCAAAGCAAAGCATCTAGGGGTCACAGTACGGTCTTCAACACAGTGAGGAACTTCACACCATATAGCAAGCCCTTAATGGCCCCAAAAAGTCCAAACGTGAATAAAGGAATGGAAACAAGCCACAATCGATATCCCGAATATCAATAAACTAAAATTTCATAAGAACACAAGGACAAGCCAATGACCAACATATTCCTGACTTGGGACAGGCGCAAAAATTGCGGTGTGGTTAAACTCGTTTTTCTTTATCCAAACGCCCCTATGTGTGGTGAATGGCTAAAAATAAATACACAAAAAGACTCACAGTAAAAATCAAACTAGAAAAAAAGTACGACTTATCAAGATGAGTACATTTACAACAAGCACATAAAACATGAAAACAATACACACGGGTACTGTCCTGACAAATGCTCAAAGTTACTGACAGCTAGCTAAGGACATAATCTCCGTTGACTATATCAAGCCTTCTTACAAATTAAACTTCAATTGAAATACTTCTACAACATCATCAATTATGAAAGAAGAACATGATATTGTGAAATGCAAGTAATGCCAATATGAAAAAAGAATGTTTTAATTTAGTTACGGTGTAGAGCATTGAGAAAGTGATCAAAATTTTTCCAATAATAATAATATTGGTACATTCCAAAAGAAATGGTGGGTTAAACAGGTTTGATGGCATGCCATACCCCCTTCCATTGCGGTAGTGTCCGATAGCAACTTAACAGCAATTGCTATTGAAAGGTCATAGACAATAAAAAGAAATGGTTGTCCCAGTACTAAGTAAAAAAGAATCTTGAATCAGAGTTCGGACCGTAACTTCAAATTTTGCCACAAGGGAAATGTACAATAGAATGTTGGACTTTTTCTTCTTATGCCCGTTCTTATTCCATAAACTTATTTAATTTTTACGTCATAGTGACAAAAAGTGAAACAGTTTATGGAGAATATCTTGAACTTTGGCATATCAATTGACCATTTTATGTTGATCATCGTTTCTTATCTGCTGTATGATTTGTCACAAGTTTTTTTATTAGATAATAATAAGTAGGTGATACGTTGGTAGGGTTTTCCATACTAATGCACCTTATGCAATTTTACAGCATTAAATTGAACTTTTCATGCAATATTGCAACTTTTTTTTTCATGACTGACATTACATCTGGTCATGTATGAAGGCATAACCTTCTTTTTGGACTCAGAACTTATGCCTTATTTTCAGCTTACTTTGGACTTGACAACTTAAGCATTTTGGACTTGTACTTCAAATTAAAAAAAAATAAAAAAAAAATAAAAAAATGGATCTGGACATCATCTAAAATTTTGGGTGTACTCTGGACTCAAGGGGGTAGGGGGTTATACCCTCATGTATCGTTGATAACTACAAGATCAATTTAAATATACATTTTCATGAGTATTATAATATGTAAGATTGTATATTCTAGGGGCTAGACAAAGAGAGAAGAAAATATACTTTTTGAAAGCCACAGCCCCAGTTTGGTGCAAATATAACTTTAACACAATGTTAACTTGAAAGTAATCTTATGACTGTTTTATGTTAGTGTAAAATATTTCTGTAACAATTCTCTGACTGTACCAAATTTGCTTTCATTGTCAGGAACTTTTCTAAAAGCAAAGCAATCATCGTGTAGATCTGTTCTATTAAGGGTCATTATGTGGAACATTTCTAAAACCTATCATAGCCTGTTATGAAAGCAGTCACAGACAGGGTTGTTATGAAAGCGGTCACAGACAGGGTTGTTATGAAAGCAGTCACAGATAGGGTTGTTATGAAAGCAGTTACAGACAGGGTTGTTATGAAAGCAGTCACAGACAGGGTTGTTATGAAAGCAGTCACAGACAGGGTTGTTATGAAAGCAGTCACAGACAGGGTTGTTATGAAAGCGGTCACAGACAGGGTTGTTATGAAAGCAGTCACAGACAGGGTTGTCATGAAAGCGGTCACAGACAGGGTTGTTATGAAAGCAGTCACAGACAGGGTATAATAAGCATAATAAGCAGAGGTCGTTATGAAATACTCATGGATAGGGGCTGTTATGAAAGCAGTCATAGGCAGGGGCAAGAGCACAGGTATTTCAAAAGAAATGGTGAAAGAAGTCGGTTTTTATGTTGTGTTATGGGTTTATGTTTATATTTTTTCCTTGAGTGTTTTAAGCCATGTCCCTGGACGTTGAGTTTTGTACGTAATGAGCACTATGATTGTGTTTCTTCATTATTTTACAGCCATTGTTTCACAAACTGTAATTAATCGAATATTGAAAAAGAAAATAACTTATTAAGAAATACATTTTTGACAAAATATTTTCATGTAATTTAAAATTATAAGTAAACCTTGTGTTGTCAGATATTTTGCTGACTTGTATATACTTTGATTATTTTTTAAAATTTGTCGTTCCATTCTCTGTTTTTATTAGACCACAAAGATCAATACTGTCAAAAAAAATTTGCAAAATTTGACACAAAGTGTCTTTTCCGTACAAAAATAAGGAAACAATAGCGACTGCTGCTCCCCCCCCCCCCCTCCGTGTCGTTATAACCAACTGTTATTAGTGTCATTGGCTAAAAAATCAGTTATTTGTCAAAAATATAAAACAAAAGACATTAATTTCTTAAGACCTTTATTGTGAAATTTCTTGTAGTTTTTAGGTACACCAACGAAAAAAAAGATAGTTATCTGCTTCCATACGTGTAATAAAAAATTAAACTTTTAATCTCCAAAAATCTGGATTAAGGATTAATTAACATAATTAAAAAAATTACAATTTGTCCACTTCCGGTATTGGTTTTCTTCTCATTTACCAGTTCTATTAGGAGCTTAGGAAAAACTGGTTCCAAATTATTTTGAGTTACGGCGCTTTGGCCACTAATTAACATAAACTACGACGAAAATTCAAGAAAACTTCAAAAACAAGTTAAAGTTAAAATTGCCGTGCACCTATTATATACTGCAACGAAGAACTTTTGTAAGCAAAGTTTGATCATTTATCAATTTTCATTGCACAAATACATAATGATGACATGGTGTATGAAGACGCATGTTAAGTGTTGTATTTAAATTACAACCCATACTTTTCAACTGCAAAGTTTCAAAAAGATTCATGAATGCACGTAGTTGCACGGCAATTTTAACTTTTACTTGTTTTTGCAGTTTTCTTGAATTTTCGTCATAGTTTATCTTAATTAGTGGCCAAAGCGCCGTAACTCCAAATAATTTGGAACCAGTTTTTCTTTAGCTCCTAATACAACTGGTAAATGAGAAGAAAACCAATACCGGAAGTGGACAAATTGTATTTTTTCAATTATGTTAATTAATCCTTAATCTTATTTTTTTGAGATTAAAAGTTTAATTTCTTATTATGGAAGCAGATAGCTTTGCACCGGTATGTTCATTAAATGCGAACATTCATTTTGTTCGTTGGAGTACCTACACCTATAAATCTATTTTAAACTTTGCAATTTAAAAGTGTAATTTAAATAAAACACTTAACGTGCGTCTTCATGCACCATGTCATCATTATGTATTTGTGCAATGAAAATTGACAAATCACCAACATTTGCTTACAAAAGCCTTCGTTGGGTACCTATAATTTGATAACACTAACGAAGTAGACATTTTGATATGATATTTATCCCAGCGATAATGATACTCCCTGTAAGATAACCCAAAACAGATGATACAATGAAAAGATATAGAGTAAATAAGACAAAGCATCCATATTCATAGGAAATACATCCGCAAAGCAATGTCGTCGCGAAAAGGAATAAAAGTTTAATCAAAATTTCTCAAAGCAGTTATAGTCAAATTTTGTTATTCACGAAGTCATTACAATTACAAGGATATTTAAAGCCGTCTTAAAAATTCTATTCCATGACAGCATTGAAAGATATGTCGTGTGAGTGGCACAAATGAAATTGACAACTTGACATTTTTAGCTAGATTTCATGTCTTGACGGATTTGATATCAACCTTTAGACTTTACCTTGAATTGACTTACTGACAAAATGATGGGTGCAATATACGTAGCTGGACGTTCACATCCTTCTGCAGCTCATTTCGCTCTCAAATCTAACGGGAATTCACATTGTATCTGCCTTTGTTTATGATGTGTTATTAGTTGATGTCTCATTTTGTTTTGTTGTTTTTGTCATGTTTCTGGACGTTGAGTTTTGTTAGTTATGCGAACAATATATTAATCACACTTTTGTAGAGTTTTATATGATATTTTTTCATGACTTTGAATCAGATGTGGATTCGTAAAAATTCCAAAGATCTCCTTGAACAGCTCTCCTCAAACAGTCTCGCATACTGCAATAGCATTCAAACTTTTGATTTTTCTACCCTTTATACAACTCTTCCCCATAATAAACTTAAAACAGTAATTTCCGATCTGATACATCAATGTTTCTGTACCAAAAACGGAGAACGCAGGTATTCCTATCTGGTAATAGGAAAAGATAAAACATATTTTGTAAAGAACCACACTGAGTCAAACAAGAAATACAGTGAAAATGACGTGATTAAGACGCTTGAAGTTTTGATCGACAACATTTTTGTTGAATGTGGAGGCCGTGTTTTTCAACAGACAATAAGGATTCCTATGGGAACAAATTGTGCGCCATTTTTAGCTGACCTTTTCCTTTTTTCGTATTAAGCAAAGTTTTTACAAGGGCTGATACAAAAGAAACAAAAAAACTAGCCCAGACTTTTAATTTCAGCTTCAGATATATATAGACGATGTACTTTCTCTTAATTACATCGTATCTACCCCAATGAACTTGAAATTAAAGAGACAACCGATACACCCGATTCTGCTTCATACCTAGACCTTTTGTTATACATTGACGAACATGGACGTCTGAAATCTAGATTATATGACAAACGTGATGATTTTGACTTTCCAATTGTGAACTTTCCCTTTCTCTGCAGCAATATACCTGCATCCCCAGCATATGGAGTATATATTTCACAATTAATTCGTTACTGTAGAGCGTGCAGTACATACAGTGACTTTATGGAGAGAGCAAAAGCACTGTCACAAAAACTGCTGAGTCAGGGATATGTTCAGCATTTGTTACGTTCGTCCCTTCAGAAATTCTATGGCCGTCACCACGACATCATAGATAGATATTAAATGTCAGTGTCACAAATAAAAACTGACAATTTCACCTAGATTCGCGTCTTCCCTGATTTGACTTTACCGGTTTTGACTTTACCCTGGATTGACCCACTGACAGTGTGACGGGTGCTGTGCACAGAGCAGGACATGCTTACCCTTCCGGGGCACCTGATGTCACTCTTGTTTATTGAGAGTTCACACTGTTAGTGCTTTAGTTTTTTGTGTTGAATATGTAATGTTCGTATGTTTTGTGGGCATGTGGTGTCTTTGGTCTTCCGTCTTTTGGTGTTCTTGCTTTTGCCTTGTCTCTGGACTTTGATTTGTGTAATCTTGTGCTTTGTTCCTTCGGTATTCTACTGCCGTTGTTTTACTCAAATTCAGCACTAATGCCAAAAAGCAAGTAGTTTTCACAATTCAAATTACAAAATAAAATACGAAATCTGTTACAGTAAAACTTTACTTCATGACTAAACTTTTTAAGCTACCCAACTGCATATAATGATGAAGGTACAGTTTCTGTGTTGCAGTTATCGCCAGAACAACAAAACGAACACCAGAAATGTGCGTCAATTAGATCGTTGACGTCATAATTGCTACATTCACTTCTGTTTGCACTCTTATTTATCCATTCATATTCACATTCTGCTTTTGTGGCACATCTTAAATTATAAAACATAAAATTACATTACTTATTTCTATCATAAACATGTTACATAACAAAAGTTGCTGAAAATTGCTTTTGAATGTGTTGAATATGTGTTGAATATGCAATCTCCTATTGTCTTGACCTAAATCTCCTATTGTCTTGACCTAAATCTAAAATCATAATTAACAATGAAAGGATATGGATAACGGGCACGTGAGGCAAAATCTTTGGAAACACGTGGTAAAGCAAGTAAAAACTAAATAACGAAGTTACTGTGAATTCAATTTCTGCATGCATCGGTTTTATTGTAGTTCTTCATCTTGAAGTCACCACTGAGGCCAATGAGCTTTACTCATATTTTATTGTAAGTTCAGGACGGCCCCTAGCACAAGATTGAGTGGAATTCATTGCTGAATGTCGAGTAACACAATCACAGGGCCTTCATCGAGTCATTTGCAAGAAAACTAGACATTATAATATATTTGAGGTGTGGGCACTACAAACAGAATGGCCAGGATAACATTATGAAATACATGTTTAACAAAAAATAAAATACGAAAGTATGAAAGTATATACATATAGGATATTCTCTCAAGAAAGCATACATCTATCGAACGAAGATTTTTTTCAAGGGTGAATAATTGAAGCATCTACATCCTCCGTAATGTATACATGGCAAACCGATGAGTCTATTAATCTGAAGGATTTGCACATAAGTGCTGCCAAAAATAGTATCATTAGCTAGGCTATGGAATAGCCTAGCTATATAGATAGTTCTTGGGAGGAAATGGGGAGTACGCTTGCGCTGAAGACTATTGACCAATAGGAATTTCAGATTCTCGAAAATCAAAATGGCGTCCAGTTTCGTCCTGATAAAACGGGGCGGGGTTTAATTTTTCTGTTTCCTTGTGGAAGTTGAAAAGTATCATAAACATTTACTATAGGTGGTACTGGGAACAGGTTTGTATAGAGGATGATGGGATTGGTATTGCAATATACCTTAGCCAAATTTATAAATATAGATATGATAAAAAGAATAAGAACAGTAATGTATAAATTTAAAACCAGAATTAATAAATAAAGATGAGGTATTGTGCAATAATCAATAATATACAAATACTATAAAAGACTTTTCATTTGCGTTAAACAAAGCGTGATTGTAGTTTGTGGAGATACTTAGGCAATGGAGAACGAAAGGTGGAAAGAGATAGAATTGCGTTTTTGCGGAAGAATAAAGAGCTACCGGTGTTTATTTGTGTGTGCTGTAAAAGGTTTATGTTTCGAAGCCAAGTACATCATGAGCCACCACACCCTTGTCAACCAAACACACAATTTTCTATCCAAGGCTATTCCATAGCCTAGCGTATCGTTTTTATTTCATAAAAACCATTATCCGATTTATATCATCCACTTATGTTTATAAAGTCCGCTCGTGTTTTCTAGTTTAAACTATTATCATTTATCATTTGCTTTGATTCATCCTATGTAATAATCAATGAAAAGATATGGAGTTACGCCTGATTTTGTTTTTAGTTTGCAGCGCTCGTATGCTGATATAAATAAATCAGAACTGCAATTCTTAACGCTGGATTTGCACATCATATATTGTGATTTTTAGTCATTGTCTAGGGAACTGTATACCTGATTTTGTAATGCCATTTTGATTACAAATTTATTTTCTTAAATGTTTAAGCTTGTTAATATATAGTCAAATCAAAATCAGCATAGTATTTCTACTTGGTGATATTAAAATCTGACAAAAAATTTCAATATTCTGAAATTTGTAGATAACTTGTATCAAACTGTTGCAGATAGCATTCAGCCAGATACATTAGTTTATTTTGCTGGGGTATAAAAATATAAATCTTAAACCATACAAAGAGATGAATATTCCAATGGGACATATACAACATCGAAAAAAATGGTAGGATTGATAAAAAGTATTTTTAGAAGTTATAGCAGGAAAACATGAAATCTGTTAAACACATATGGTACATGTAGTTATTCTTCTGGGTTTTAGGGCACATACGTATGCATGGCTGATCTGCGAATATTTGAATTAAATTCTGTATCAGCGATACCAATTTATAATGAAAAAAGGTATTTTACTCAACGTAGTTGATGAACCTTTATTTTGATCTATCTTCATTGTTGAAAACATGCATTGAGAATAAAATTTAAAAAAATCAAGATAATTTTAATACAACAGATGACCATTTTGAAAATTTATGTCACTAAAAAATCATTATATATGGAAGCCTAGAAAAGAACATGAATGGCTTTTTTGTTCTTTAGGTATGATTGAATTTATATAAAGTGTCTTGCTTATCCAATAGACAAAATGATAATGTTTATATAATGTATATATACATTATGTTGATTTTAAGCATTAAGGCAAGGCTTGTGGCAGATACAGTGACTTCCTTGATAGAGCCCGGTTGCTCACAAATAGACTATGATGTATGAGCAAAGCTCATTGTTGAAAGCCTCATGGTGACTTCAAGACGAGGAACAACCATAAAGGCGTTGTTCCAGTGCTTGGTTCTATCATGAGACTTTATTTCATGTGTATTTATACTGAATATCCTTTTTAGCTCACCTAACACAAAGGGTCAGAGTGAGCTATAACCATCACTTGGCGTCCGTCGTCCGTCCGTCCATTTCATCTTCTCCTCTGAAACCACTGAAGCAAATTCAACCAACCTTTACAGGAATGATGTATGGAAGGTCCTTTACAAAGCTTGCTCATTTCGTTCTGATTCGATAAAAACATGGCGACCAGCGCGGAACTTAGGTTTAACATTGGACCCTTTGGGAAAATCACATTTTCATCTTCTCTGATACCACTGAGGCAAATTCAAGTAAAACTTTTCAGGAACTTTGTGTAGTAGGTCCTTAACAAAGATTGCTCATTTTGTTCCGATCCGATAAAAAACATGGCCGCCAGCATGGAACATGGTTTAACATTGGACCCTCTTTTCTTCTGAGACCACTGAAGCAAATACACCCAAACTTCCCAGGAATGATGTTTGGAAGGTCTTTAACAACAATGGCTCATTTTGTTCCGATCCAATGAAAAACATGGCCCCAAGCGCGGTACTTAGGTTTAACAATGGACCCTATGGGAAAAATCATATTTTCATCTTCTCCACTGAAACCACTGAGGCAAATTCAACCAAACTTAACATGAATGATGTACTTTAGGTCCTTAACAAAAAAAAATTCTCATTTTATTCAGATCCGATAAAAACATGGCCGCCAGCACGGGACATAGTTTTACAATGGACCCTATGGGAAAATCACATTTTCATGTTCTCCTAAAAATGAATGAAGCAAATACAACCAAACTTTACAGGGATGGTGTATTAAAGGTTCTTTACAAAAATTGCTAATTTTGTTTCAATCCGGCAAAAAAAAAAAAAAAAAATACATGGTCAACAGCGCAGAATTTAGGTTTAACATTGGACCCTATGGGAAAAGTCACATTTAATCTCCTCCTCTGAAACCAGTGAGGCAAATTCAACCAAACTTAAAAGAAATGATGTATGGATGGTACTTTACAAAAAAATGCTCATTTCATTTCGATCCAAAAGGCCTCCAGTGCAGAACATAGTTTAACATCGTAGCCCAGTATGTCAAAACCATACTTTTCATTATCTTCTCTGAAACTATTCAAGCAAATTTAATTAAACTGTATTGGAATGGTGAATTGAAGGTCCTTTGCAATGATTACTCTTTTCAATAAGATCAGAAAAAAACACTGGTGCCAATGGAGAACATAGCTAAACATTAGAACCCATTGCAAAAAAGATTTTTTGGTCATGCATGGCATAGAAGCGTTTTGTCCGGTGAGCGATACTGAGCCTCTAGTTTTGTTTATACATAACTTGCAGAAGTTTTCAGTCAACATCACCATCTTGTGGATCGCTATAGGAAATCCTTTTCCATATGACAAGAGGTCTTTCCCATTAAAAGCTAGGTCGTTGTTTCCTCTCCTGGATTTGACCTTGCATCCGGATTTAGCATGTTCAACAAAGCGGATGTCCTACAAGAAACAGGAGATGCTCATTCCACCGGCGCACCTGATCTCATCCATGGTTTCAAGTTCTGTCCGTGTTGTTCATCTGTATGTACGTCACCGGTTTCCTTTTCTGTGTAGTTCGATGTTGCCATTGACTTTGAATTGTTCTTTTTTTATGGACTGACGGTTCAGTACTTTCTTACTTTATAGTTTGTACTTCAAATGCCTACCGTCTTGTTACAAAACGACTGCCATCCTTTAGATTTTCAACATCATTAATGCAATACTGATGCTGCGGTACAAAACACTTCATCGGAGAAAAGGATCGTTCACATATAAACTTTGGTCCTCGACAGAGTTGGCAAGATATTGCTAATTGAATAAAACGAAATCGATTTAATACTTATATTAAGTTACAGTGAAACGCATTGTTCAGATAAAGGTAACATACATGTTTTAAAGTTTAAAAAGAATGTACTAAAATGATAGAAAAAAGGTAAAACGAATAAATTAATTTAAAAAAAAAATATATATATATATATAACCAGAGGCTAAGAGACTGAGCCTGTATCGCTCACCTGACAAAATGCTTCTAAATGCATGACCAAAAATGATGTTTTTTACCATAGAGCTATGTTCTCCATTGGCACCTATGTATTTTGTCTGATCCTACTGAAATGAGCAATCTCTGCAAAGGACCTACTAGACATCATTCCAACACAGTTTCGTTAAATTTGCTTGAATAGTCTCAGAGAAGATCTCATAGGCTCCAATGTTAAACAATGTTCTGTGCTTGTCGCCATGTTTTTTGTCGGATCGAAATAAATGAGCATTTTTTGTATAGTACCTCCGAATTACTTCTGTAAAATTTGGTTGAATTTGCTTCAGTGGTTTCAGAGGAGAAGATGAAAATGTACTTTTCCCATAGGGTCCAATGGTAAATTACATAATGTATATCCCATACATCATTCCTGCAAGTTTGGTTGAATGCTTCAGTGGTTTCAAAGGAGAAGATGAAAATGTGATTTCCCATAGTGTCGAATGTTAAACTATGTCCCGTGCTGACGGCCATGTTTTTTATCAAATCAGAACGAAATGATCATTTTCGTTAGGAACCTTTAGTACATCATTCCTGTAAAGTTTGGTGTTGAATGTGCTTCAGTGGTTTCAGAGAAGATGATGAAAATGCGATTTTCCCATAGGGTCCAATGTTAAACTATGCTCCGTGCCGGAGGCCATGTTTTTATCCGATTAGAACGATATGAAGAATCTTTGTTAAGGACCTTTAGTACATCATTCCTGTAATGTTTGGTTGAATTTGCTTCAGTGGTTTCAGATGAGAAGATAAAAATGTTATTTTTTTCCCATAGGCTACGTTCCGCTGGCCGCTGTTTTTAATCAGATCAGAACGAAATGAGCAATCTTTGTAAAGGACCTTGCATACATCATTCCTATAAAGTTTTGGTGAATTTGCTTCAGTGGTTTCAGAGGAGAAGATGAAAATGTGATTTTCCTCATAGGGTCAAATGTTAAACCCAAGTTCCGCACTGACTATCCCGCAAAGATAGGACATTCCCCTGGGGACGCGCCCGGCAGCTCTGTAGCCAGAGCCCCTGAAAACCGATTCAGATGACGGGTGGAGCGAAATGGGCAATCGTGGTAAAAGACCTTCAATACATCATTCCAGTTAAGTTTATTTAAATTTGCTTCAGTGGTTTCAGAGAAGATGAAAATGTGATTTTACCCAAAGGGTCCAATGTTAAACCTAAGTTCCGCACTGGCGGCAATGTTTTTTATCGGATCGGAACAAAATTAGCAATCTTTGTAAATGACTTTCAATATATCATTCCTGTAAAGTTTGTTTAAATTCGCTTCAGTGGTCTCAGAGGAGAAGATGAAAATGTGAAAAAGTTAACGGACGACGGACGCCAAGTGATGGGAATAGCTCACACTGACCCTGTGGGTCAGTTGAGCAAAAGAAATCAAATTTTACATTGCTTCCGGGGTGAATAAAAATATTTCATTGTTGTTAGAACTGCGTGCATGACGTGAAATGTCACTTTTTTAACACATAAAATGCTTACATTGTATGAGTTTGAGAAGCAAATCTTATAATACACAATGGGGTAGAAGTGCGTATCGAGAATTTCCCTCTTTACGTGAATGGCATTTAATTTCTATAGATGCGACTCGATTAAGTGCCTGATTGGAGTTCATAATAAATTGACTGCAAAAAGGTGCACATTGACGCCAATAAGGCACTTAATCGGTCGCATCTATAGCATTTAAATACCATTCAGGTAAAAAAGGAAATACTCGATACGCAATACATTTAACTAAATGAAAGATTATGCATAAATTGTAATAATGTAGAAGATGAGAAACATGTATTGTTAACATGCCCATTGTATGAAGATCTTAGACAGTTACTGTTTATAGATATTATGAAATGCAATAATGATTTTTCAACTCTTTCTAATGATGAAAAATTTTCATTTTTATTCAGCAATCATGAAATATGTAATTCTGTTGCCAAAACCTGCAATAATATTTTAATGAGGAGAAACGGTATTTTATATTCTAAGAATTTAAGATGACGAATGTTCGTTTTTCATATTTTAAGCAAATAGTATGCTGATGAAAGTTTTAATACACATATTGTATATAACCATATACTGTATATAGGTTTTTACACAGTCTCTCATAATTCTTTTAAGAATGGCACATACATGATAGTTTTTAAGTGTATATTCATGTATATGTATTTTAACTGTATATGATTGTAGGTGGTGAGACTTTAATAAAATATTGAATCTGAATCTACGCACTTCAACCCCAGTGATACACGCCTCTTGCAACGAGTTTTATTGAGTCTTTCACCTGATCAATTGATGTGATAACACGTTAAATTCCTATCATTATTTTCCAAAGGTTTTGATATGAACTGCACTGACGAGGCATCAGTTGCCGAAATAGCTATATGCAGTATCTAAATTCACATGATTGTTTATTCCAATCAGGGAAGTATGCGATGTTTTAACTTTGATTTTCAATCTTACAATAGCATACAAGTTCCGCTCTCTGTTTGCCCCGTACCTTAGACGAATATCAAAAAGTTATATATATATAGGTTACGGTATGCAATTTTCTTGACATCAAAGTAACCTCGAAAAAATCGAAAATATGTACCCGCGAAAATAACCACTTATACGGTATATTCCTACCGGAGAGGGGTGAAATCTTACCACAAAAGAGTACTTTGGATACCAATGAATAAATCCCTTGATATTACCTGTTTTATTGGAATTCTTTTTTAAAGTCATCATAAAATATTTACATTAGAATGTACATGTGTAGTTTTTGAAAGAGAAGACAAAGGTATGTGTTTCTTCCGGTTACTGGAGGCTTTACCCTTCCACATTTTGTTCAGATATAAACTTATGAAATAATCATATTGCCTCGTTGTAGAATAATGCCATGTAAATCAGCGGGTAACAGGAATCATCTACAATGACTGAAAATTATAATCACATACCCCAATCTGCCAGGGAAATACACTGGAAAAAAATAAGACAAAAGACAAACGTAAACAACGATAGGAACTAGGGACAGTTTACGGGTACCTAAACATCCCCTTTATCTGTCCCGTTTCCCAATTGTAAAATAAACATACGACTAAAACCCAATAAAGGCAGACTACTACCTCCATGAACACAATCTTGAAAGGGGAAAAATGAAAATCTGTAATTTTGAAAGATGGGTCAAGGGATATTCGCCGCTTAACTGCCGGCTAGCTCAAGAAGTCAAGTCTGCTGGCAAAACACTGTCGCAAAAAGGAAGAAAAATCAAACTCAAAACATCCCGAAGGGATCATATATTTCAGTAGACATCGGCAGTATCAGTGGGAGTCCATTATGTGTGTAAAATTTTCAGGTCACTACAGATCTCAAAGCCAATTTCACGAATGCAAGCAAAGTATCTTGTCGATATCTCCTATTATGTAAAGAATGTAAGTTACGAGGGTTGTCCGTAAAGTTCGTGGACAAGGCTAAATAAAAAGAAAAGCAGCGTTTTATATATTTATATTTTGCATATTTGTTAGCCTTAAGCTTGTATGAATTCGGATATATAAAAGTTGATCCAATTATGCCTGCAAAATTGCAAATATGTCTTCGTAAAAAGCCCCGGAATAGTGGCCCGGAACAACACGAATATTACATGTCAAACACAGTGTGTAATATTTATTATTTTGTAGGTATTTCATTGAATTCAGTGAATAGTGAAATGAATATTCGTTGCAATCTTAATATAATGTCTAACATCAAAACTGCAAAATTTCAACATTTAAAGATTTGAAATGACAAATTAACAAAGGTTTTAATGTCTCTAGGCAAAATCACAAATTCTAGAAAACCTGACGTTTTTCGATAACGCGGAGCAGTGACGTGACTCTAGTTTCGCTCAGACATTGGGAAACGCCGTGAAATGTCAACATATTCCCGAAATATTTAGAAAAGGGCATGATAAATTGTGTTTTGCATTACAATTCAAGTGGTACAGAAATTTTTGGACAAAAGAACCAGTTTAAAGAATGGATAAAATGTGTAAAACTAACCAACTTTCATAATTATATCTCAAACTGTATAAGTTCCAGGGTGTTAGTGAACATGATTTCCGACTATAAGTCAATGAAGTTTGCAAGTGGTTCAAATTGATAACTTTTCCGTACAAGAAACTTTATCAAATGCCCATATATCCATATATTTTTAAGACAAAAAAAATGCAAAAATTCCGAATTTGTTGAGTTGCGAGTTCATTATAAAATGTAAAACGCAAAGATTAGGACATCAGACAACGTCAACATTTTACAAGTTTGTGCTCCGGGTGTACAGCATTAGTCTGTTTTGTTTCGACAAAAAAGTAATTAATAGTGCGTTGATTGTGATGATATTTTGCATACTTATGCATTGAAACACATTGTAAATGAAAATATTAGTTTCATATACATTCTCGTTGCTTAGCAATTTTTATTTAGATTGTCCACGAACTTTACGGACAACCCTCGTATCATCGTTTACTTCGCAACAAGTGAGAAGTGTACTCCATAAATCAGGAGTTAGGAACGATGTCTCGGAGAAGGGAAATAAAGATGTTTCTTGTCAGTAATTAAGAGTCTCCGTGAGCCAGACTAACTTTTGTTGTATTGAAAAATAAATTGTTCTGTGTGAGTCCGAATTTCAAATGAAACATCATTTTATCTCCCGTCTTCAATCTCATAAATTGGTTAAGGCCTTGGACCTTGATTTAGAGATGCGTGCTTAGATGCTGACATCACTGACTTGACTTATTTACAGGTGAATATTGAAAAATCTAACGTCCAATTAACTTTACGGATACTGTTACATTTACATATACAGTCTTAGGTCAAAAGTATTCATAATTTTGAAAATTTCCAGTGCATTTCATATAAAAATGGACTTCAATTAAAAAATTCTGTAGAGCTTATTTTTTGTCCCATTTTTTTTTAAAGTTGTACCATTAAAAAGAAAAAGCTTGACATTATGTTTCTTCCTATAATTTTCATATAATTTTTGGCGTTGTAGTTTTCTAATTGTCATGATATAAACACAAGTATAAAATTTTGACGTCAAATATTACTATATAACTATGCCAAATTGTAAAGTCAGAAATTTTAAAGTGTATTTAAATCTTGATGATGATCAAGCCTCAACACCTTAAATTATATGAATATTATAGGAAGAAACTTATTGCCGATATCTTTTAATACAATTTTTATGAAAACTGGACAAGAAATAAGCTCTACAGAATTTTTTTAATGAAGACCGTTTCAATATGAAATGCACTGGAAAATATAAATATTATGAATACTTTTGACCCGAGATTTTACATGAATAGGCGTTTCTTAAAAAATCTCTGAAAAGGGCATTTTTTTCCTTTAAAATCTTTTGTATCAATGAAATGACTTACGTTCAATTGCAGATGAAAATCGAAACCAATCTAAATAAAGTGTTAAATATAAAATCAATAATTCCATTTCGATCAAAGGATCGCCTGATTATTTCTAGTGCATATCTTATCTAGTAATATGTGTCAACACTTTATTGCTATCAGGGACTATACATTACAGGAGGTATATAATATACAGGGATACGTCACTTCGATAAAAACTAAATAAACCTGGACATACGTACGGAACTAGTAGTAAATTAATAGTCGCGTAGTTTCGTATTTTAATAAGTTGAATACAAATCGAAGGCACGATTAAATTGTTTTAAATTTTACAAGTCATTTTTTAAATAAAAAAATTAAGAAGAAACGAAAACCCAAAATATTGTATCGTCTTTTAACAATTCCGTAACAAACTCCAACCAATCATCAATGAAAATATGTATTACGACTTCAAGCTCAGAACAAATGCCTAAAAATTACTCTAATCTTACTTAAATGCAACAGGTACATAGCAGGGACATTGAATTTAACAAAAAATGTTAAATGGAAGCTATTTGACCAACAAAAAATGAGTGATGCAAGTTACGGATGATGCATGTGGCGAGAACGTATGTCAACACACTCGAAATAAACCCTTACTTCGGGCCTTGAAAAAATCGACTATTATATTCATAATATGATAAGAAAAAGCAACTGGTGCTCAGAAGGAACATTAAATTTAAGAAAAAATGTTAAATGGATGCTATAGGACCAATAAAAAATGAGTGATGCAATGTACTTGTGATGCATGTGGCATGAATGTTGGTTACACACATTTGAAATAAACACAAACTTCCAAGCCCTGAAAAAAAATGCTTCAAGTGTCAACAATCCCATAAATAGGCATTAGGTGCACAGCAGGGTCATTGATTTTTAGAAAATATGTTAAATCAATGCTTTAAGATCAGGAAATATTAAGTGATGAAAGGTACAAGCAATGCATGTAGCACGGGTATTTGCAACAAATCGATCCCGATGTGAACAACACCTCAGCTTTGAAACTATTCTACCCGTATATGGTCATTTACACGCTCAAAATCGAATTTTTTGCAACTCTTAGTTTAAATGCTATGTTTTAGAAACCACGATTAACTTTATAGCAGTTTTATACGTGGTTTTATAGTCCAAAAAAACACCGAAATCGAAACTGAAATTGAACCCATCTAGATGGCGCCAATAATTACCGATCCGGATACGGATACGAATTAATTCAGGACCGTCCGAGTTCAATATGACAATTTACATAGACGTAACTAGGAGAGTCTTATCCCTGTAATGTATAGTCCCTGTTGCTATGTGCTCTAGGATAGTCAAATATAGATAAAAAACTTGTGAAGATCCTATCGCTGTCTTCATTTGTAGTTTGTCTTTCATTTGTGTTTTTGTTGTGCGTTCCCTTATAACATGTGATTGTAAGTTTCGGCAATTGTAGATTTTTGTTTACTGATTTCCTATGTTTCTCAATTGAAATTACTACAACTTGAACATATTTAAGGAAATCCATCATGGTGTTTCTGTGAGTCAAGATTTTCTGAAACATTTTGAAGTTTATGACATGTGTAATGGTTTTCAAAATATTTGGAAAATAAGGGGACGATGATAAGTTAAAGACCTGGTATGAACATTTCTTTTGTTATTTATTAAGACACTTTAATTCTTGTAAAAGCCTTGGACTATTCCATCTCTCTTTGGTTTTTCCTTTGATTCTCTCAAATTCGAAGCACTTAAACTTCAATAATTTACCTCAAATAATTTACTTACCCCGAATTATTTTCCTCCGATTAATTACTTCTACCTTATTATTTTTTATGCAATTCATTCATATGTCGTATGCTTAACTTTCTCTTATGTTTCATCTAAATATTAGATAAATTTCTGAAAAATTTCCCGGTTCAAGGATCGAACCCTCACTACCTTTCTGTGATATCGAGGTGATCAAACGATTTGATAAAACGTCGTGGCTATGATTTCAAGTTACCAACAGATCGGGCAAAGTACTCTTACATACAGTCATCTCGGATGGGGAGGTCGTCAACAAACATAACATATCGGGCGAAGTACTCTTACAAACAGTAATTTCGGTTTCAAAGGTCTTCAACAAACATAACATATCGGGCAAAGTACTCTTACAAACACTGTCATCTCAGATGCAGAGGTCGTCAACAAACATAACAAATTAGACAAAGTACTCTTACTTAACGAGTCATCTATGATAGAGAGGTCGTCAACAAACATAACCTATCGGGCAAAGTACTCTTACAAACAGTCATCTCGGATACAGAGGTCGTCAACAAACATAACCTATCGGGCAAAGTACTCTTACAAACAGTCATCTCTTAGGCAGAGGTCGGCAACAAACATAACAAATCGAGCAAAGCACTCTTACAAACAAACATCTCGGATGCAGAGGTCGTCAACAAACATAACATATCGGGCAAAGTACTCTTACAAACAAACATCTCGGATGCAGAGGTCGTCAACAAACATAACCTATCGGGCAAAGTACTCTTACAAACAGTCATCTCGGATGCAGAGGTCGTCAACAAACATAACATATCGGGCAAAGTACTCTTACAAGCCGTCATTTCGGTTTCAAAGGTCTTCAACAAACATAACCTATCGGGCAAAGTACTCTTACAAGCAGTCATTTCGGTTTCAAAGGTCGTCAACAAACATAACATATCAGGCAAAGTACTCTTACAAACACTGTCATCTCAGATGCATAGGTCGTCAACAAACAAAACCAATCGGGCAAAGTACTCTTACAAGCAGTCATTTCGGTTTCAAAGGTCTTCAACAAACATAACATATCGGGCAAAGTACTCTTACAAACACTGTCATCTCAGATGCAGAGGTCGTCAACAAACAAAACAAATCGGGCAAAGTACTCTTACTTAACGAGTCATCTATGATAGAGAGGTCGTCAACAAACATAACCTATCGGGCAAAGTACTATTACAAACAGTCATCTCGGATGCAGAGGTCGTCAACAAACATAACATATCGGGCAAAGTACTCTTACAAACAAACATCTCGGATGCAGAGGTCGTCAACAAACATAACCTATCGGGCAAAGTACTCTTACAAACAGTCATCTCGGATGCAGAGGTCGTCAACAAACAAAACAAGTCGGGCAAAGCACTCTTACAAACAAACATTTCGGATGCAGAGGTCGTCAACAAACATAACATATCGGGCAAAGTACTCTTACAAACACTGTCATCTCAGATGCAGAGGTCATCAACAAACATAACAAATTAGACAAAGTATCCTTATAAACAGTCATCTCGGATGCAGAGGTCGTCAACAAACATAACAAATTAGTACTTTTACAAACACTGTCATCTCTTGTCCGAAAAATAGACCAATAGACAATACAACATATAAACGATCACACAGCACTCATCGAGTTAATTGTAAGAAATCTTGGCGAGTAACATCGTGAGATATGGGCAATTTGTAAATACAGATGGCCAGAAAATTAGTTTAATTTTTACACAACAAGAAAGCCAAATGCTAAATTTTGATAGTGCATTCATATGAAAAATTCTCAGATGAACAAGTACGCCATATTGACAAATATAGAGAGTATACACATTTATAAATTCCTCCTTGTGTTATTGTACACAATTGTCAGCTTTATATGTTTACGGTTACACATGAAACTATTTAATAACTAAATATCCAACTTTTGGCTTGACCTTTCGGTTGTCACTTACTTTACTGTTAATCTGAATATGGCCATTTTGAGAAGTACCATTCATCTGTTTTGTTCCTTAT
>MJUU01012218.1:71772-87092 GCA_002080025.1 Modiolus philippinarum | reverse complement strand
ATATATCTATAGCAATGAAATCGACATTCGAAATCACACAATCCGATTATTTTCACGTAGTACGAAATAACTTAATACATGCAGACGTATGCAGCAGTTTATTTGGATGACTACGTGTAGATTTTCAGGGTTTCAAGATTCAGCTCCATCGGAGCTTTCATTTACATAGTGTTAATTTAAAAAAAAACATATGCTTGCCCAGTTATGAAACTTGGGTCAAAATGAAGTGTTAATTTAAAAAAAATATGCTTGCCCAGTTATGAATCTTGGGTCAAAATGATGAAAGATGGTCATGTGAGTGCTGCCAAAAAAGTGTACTTTAAACTGAAAGGCGGATCAAATCTGGCATTGTGAGTATTTGTTCCGATTTATTCCAAGTAAAAAAGCTTGATTTAGTTTTTTGTGCTTCTGTTGTATAAATCATTTGCTCCTATTTAATCATCTATAGATCAGAACTTATTTTTTTATAACCTTTAAACTGAATTTTGACAGCATCTATTGTGATTGTGTTCTTTTGATTGTGTTCTTTTTCTGGGGAATTTGTCATTCCTAAAATTGCAAACAGTTTATTATGTTGCTTTTACCTGTTGTATTATGCAATTTTTATAAAAAAATGTAAACAATTGTCATACATGATTTTGTTGTCAAAAATATGAGTTTTGTATATAAAACGTTTCCCGCATTTAGAGCCTTTTATCAAAATTTAATTTATACCTAATATATGCTAGTATTGTACAAATCTAATTCACATATAGAATAGTTTTAATAAGTGATGAGCAAAGGAGAGTCATAGAGTAGATGCATATTAGACAAAGTCTCTACATGGTGTAAAACAAAGCAATGGAACAACGCTTTTATATTTTTCTATATTTTTAAGTCACCACGAGGCCTTCAGCAGTAAGCCTCGTTTATATCTTAAAGTAAGTTCAAGATGAACCCTAGCACCAGTATGAAAGAATTCATAGTTAGATGTCGAGCAATGTTATGTCCATGCCTTTTTATCCATGGGTCCAGGATAGTCAACAAACATAAAATTAACTTGCAAAGTGTTCTTACAGTCGCCTATAGCCAGGCAAAAGACCAGAATTATTTTCCCTCGGCAATGGAAACAGCTCTGTGTTCTATTGTCCTCAGCCGTTGGTTTCAGGCAATAGAACACTGACCTCGGGAAACTATTCTGGTCTATTGCCTGCATAAATATTAAATAACTGTACACTATTCCTCAGATTTACGAATGTTAACTCAGGCACATCTTAGTTTTGCTTAGTATGAATAATGCAAAATTGCCCATAAAAAGTCTTTACACAAGCAGTTATACCTTTGCGACGGATGGAGATGATGACCATTTGTTACAAGTCTTTTTATAACGACAGATCTCAAATCTACAGGCAATTTCTCAATTCATTTATTAAGCATATTTTTCATAGGTACCTGTGGACAGGACCCCTTTTCACAAGTAACAATTTTTGTTAAATCGATTACTCATTATCAGTAAACCGGTCTTATCAAAAATGCATGGCATAAAATTGATTTTCTACATATATAATTTTAACAAATATGTATACTTTACGAAAAAATGTAATCGAGCATGAAAAAAGTCACTTGTAACAAAAAGGGACGTCCTTTGAACGTGTACCTATGATATTTTTAACATAACTTGAGTTTCATTTTGGTAATCTACTCGACCATGAAAAAGAAAAGAAATGGGGTAAATGTCAAGGCGACAACATCCCACATCCAGGTTAAAACGACTCAAAACAAATTAAGCATCTAGGGGTAACCGTACGGTCTTCAACACAATGAGGAATCTCATACCATATAGCAAGACCTAAATGGCCCCCAAAAAGTAAAAAAAAATGAATAAATCAATGGAATCAACGTTTTCATTCCAGACCATAAATTCTTCAGATATTGGATTTTTAATCTGAAGTTCAGTATGGCGAGATGGTCTATGGTTTAAACTTCTTTTGCACAACATAAATGGCAAAATGTACGATGTCATTAAAAACATGTACGAAAATATAAAATCGAGAATTGTCCATAACGGCTCCGCTTCTGATTTTTTCCCTTGCTTAAATGGTCTAAGACAAAGAGACAACCTGTTACCTTTCTTATTCGTCATTTATTTAAATGATGTTGAAAAATTTCTTGTTGATAAAAATATAGCAGGTCTTGACTCGGTTACTTCAGAATTTGAAAATGAATTAAACGCTTTCGTAAAATTTTCATCGTCCTATACGCTGATGATACTGTTCTTATGGCAGAAACTGCAGAGGAGTTACAGTCTGAACTTGATTGCTTCAAAGAATATTGCGATATATGGAAAATAAAAGTTAATATTAATAAAACTAAGTTATGGTATTTACAAAAGGCAGGCTCCCAAGTAATTTGAATTTTAATTTGATAATAAAGAGTTAGAAATAGTCAGTGAATTTACATATTTGGGTTTTTTTTCAAAGAACTGGGTCTTTTAAGAGAAACGAAAATAACCTTGTTGAAAAAGCCACCAAGGCTATGTATGATATTTTGAGAAAGGGGAGAACAAATCACTTATCAATTAGCTGCCAGCTGGACTTATTCGATAAAATTATCACACCTATGTTATTATATGGATCTGAAGTGTGGGACGTTGAAAATATTGATGTTTTGGAAAAGGTTCATATGAAATTCTGTAAACTTTTATTGAATTTGAAGTCCTCTACGCCAAATTTCATGCTGTATGGGGAGATTGGCAGATTCCCATTAAATTTAAATATAAAATATCGAATGATTTCCTTTTGGACAAAACTTATCTCTGGAAAGCAATCAAAATATTAATGATAATAATATGTTTTATTTATGCAACATCAAAAACGCATAAACATATAGTCAGAACTGTTTTGCTATTATATCGAACTGTGGCAAATAGCTTTTATTTGCAATTAAATTTGTGACAAGGTCTTTATTTTACTACTGAATACATTTATTACTAAAACAGCTTTAATTATTGTTGTCAACAACAAAAGTGACGAGAAAATAAGAATCTGTATACATCGATGACGTCATCAATCGGAGCGGGTGTTAATTTAGACATTAACACACGTTGCTAAGGAGAGACGTTACTGAAAATTAACAAATGCCGATTATCCAATAAAATAACCGAATAATGTAAGAAATTTGCATGAAGTATAATAATCAAAATTATCTGCTCTAATATACAGATTATTGTATTTAAAATTCAATCAAACGGCTAATTTTCAATGGCTGAAATTTTTTAAATCGATTTTTGATGAATGTGGCTTTTCAAATATATTCCAAACACAAAACTTTTTAATTGACAAATGGTTGCCTGAAAGCAAAAAATTAAGACTGATGGACCAATTTTAAGCAAACATGGCCCTCTTACATTGAAAACTCACCGAAACCACTGAGGTATAGAATATTTAAGACAGATTTCAATTTCGAAAATTACTTAGACGTTTTGAATAATAGAAATATATACCAATTATGTAAATTTAGATTATCAAACCATAAGTCACCCATAGAGACTGGCCGTTGGACAAAAATAAATAGATCTGAAAGATTGTGTCAACTTTGTCAGTTATGTGAATTGGGTGACGAATTTCATTATATTCTACAATGACCTTTTTTGAACAAGACAGAAAAAGATTAATACCTAAAATGTTTTTCAAAAGGCCAAATGTCATTAAATTTTCGCCTCTTTTAAAATATACTAAAAAACCAGAAACTCTTCGAATATTAGCATTGTAAATAAAGCAGTAAGTTCTCCTTGAAAACCCAAAATATACTTTACATTATATTATATTATTTATTATGACCTATTAGTTTGATTGTTATGTTTATCTTTAGTATTATGTATGTTTATCTCTCGCTCTCCTCTCTGTAAACCTTTGTAAATAACCATTGGTTTATGAGAATAAAGATATATATANATGAACTGATATTAGTGTATATGGACTAAATTTAATTGTTTATTATTGGAAATATATTTTATCGCATTTTCAACACTTAATTTTTTCTATATATATATATATATATATATATATATATATTTCAATTACATCTTAATATTTGACGACTAAATAGATGTTATAGGTATTTCACTATCAATTCGGGAACAAATGGCATATACTGAATATTACCCTTATTAGAGACGTGTTAACCGTTTCAGATTCAAGATGTTGGTAACTTGATTGTTGCTAATTGACCTCCCAGCATTTCTATAAAGTTCGAAACATATGTAATGTAAGACTGTTTACAAGTTTTTGTTCATTTTTGCCCGGAAATGAAGAATTCTAAAACAACTTACAATCATATATCAGTTCAAGAGATGTATATTCTAACGAGACACAGACTCGTAATGTTTGAGTTGATAAATATTTTTGCTATAAACGGAAATTATGATAACCTTTGAATATAGCTTTTTTGGTTATAAATGGAAATAATGATAACTTTTGAACATAGCTTTTTTGGTTATAAATGGAAATAATGATAACTTTTGAACATAGCGGTAGTCACTCTCCTACTTGGATTGACTCACTGACAGTGTGCCCCTAACAGAGCAGGACACTCTTTCCCTTCTGGAACACCTAATATCACACTCGGTTGTCACGGGAGTTCACACTATGAGTGCCTTAGTTCTGAATACTGTCTCTCTATTTCCGTGACTTGTGACTGTCTCATGTTCTTATTTTGTCTTTGTTTTTCTGTTTTCTCGTTTTTGTCATGTATATGGACTTTGATTTTTATAATCATCACTTCTCTGATTCCTTGATTATTATACTGTCGTTACTTTTTTCTTCTGTCCCCTTGTAAAAAGATGACAAAATGCTACATTGTGTATGAATGGACACTATATATTTTCTGTTTCCTTCCATATTTGATATAAACATTGTGTTTTCCTTAACACAGAAGCTGACAAAATCATACACGTCACAAACTGACGGTGGGTACAAATTTATTGAATTGGTTCTAAAATCGCATGAAATTTTTTTTCTACAAATGAGATTTCAACAACTATACGTCTTTTTACTCTAAATGAACAAAAATCAAAGTGTGTTTTAAAGCAAGTAGAGTACAACACGGTTATCGTAATGTATAACTGAATATATATGTTGCCAATAATTTGAGGTCATCACTACAGAAGTTTTGCGGTCGACATCATGATCTTGAGGACCGCTATAGGATATCTGTTTCCCAGATGACAACAGATCTTTCTCTTTGCCACTAAAGTTTCTTTTTTCCTCTACTGAAGTGAGAACCGAACAGTCAGTCAAAGAACGAACAATCCATGGACAAAGGCAACATCGGAAACACTAAGAAACAAGGACACCACTTGAGTACGGGACAAAAAAGAAAAAATGAAGACACACATACAGATGAACAACACGGACCAATAAAAACCATGGGTGAGATCAGGTGTACCGGTAGAGTAAGCATCTCCTGCTTCTTATAAGACCGGAGTTGACATGTTCAACACGGCGGGTGTCTCATGAGAAGCAGGAGATGCTTACTCTACCGGTGCACCTGATCTCACCCATGGTTTTTTTAATTGGGTCCGTGTTGTTAATTTTTGAATATGTGTGTGTCTTCTTTTCTTTTTTGCTCCTTGCTCATGTTATGTCTTTGTTTCTTTGTTTTTCCGACATTGTCATTGTCCTTGGATTGTTCGTTTTAGACTGACGGTTCGGTCCTCACGTACTATAAATGCCCCTAATCCCCGACAAAATAATCACAAATTTTGTAAAATAAGGTCTCTAGCTCAAAACACACCTTAAGCAATGACTTTCATTAGCAGCAACTATTTGATTTTTATGGGGGGCTTTTGTTAAATTTGAATGAAAATGACAGGATGGTACCCTAAAAAATCCAAGATGACTTTATGGGTAAAAAAGACAGGATGCAACTAATTTAACAANAAAAAAAAAAAAAAAAAAAAAAAAAACAAAAAAAAAACGTAGAACCGGCTTGGAACAATAATAAAGGCCAGGACAGAAGTTGCACATAAAGAATTCAGGATGATTTTTGATTAAACCCTCCATAAAAACCAAATAGTTCTTGTCACATACCGACTGCCACCGGTTAGATTTACAACATCATTTAAACAGTACTGATGCTGTGTTGAATTACATTTTGACGACCCACAGGCTCGTTCACATTTAATAACTTGACTCTTTGGCCCGAATTTCTTGGTGATGAGGAAAATTTAAAAAAAAAAAGTCCCACTGACCTGCTTTTTTTTGGGTCAATTTTTCATTTTTTGCCACTGTTCCGGTATTCAAGCACATTTAGCTGAATAAAAGAGGTTGTTGAAAACCAAGATTTTAATTTATTTTAGTGTTCTACAACTGATTTTTGCCATAAAAAGGAAGATTCTTTCATAATAAAAAAGTCCCATTGACCCGTGCCCTGTCCCCCCAGCCCACAATTGTGTGTTAGGGGGACAATTTTTAAAACAGCATAACTTTTTTTAAATTTTTTGCCCTACAACTATAATATTTCGGGATCACACCGACAGATTAACATTTTATTGGTATATTTAGAAAGCTGTAACCCTTTTCTATACATTTAGATAAGGTTTGGGGTTTCTCGGGCACCTTGGAGACCTCGGGCGAAGGGAAACAACGGCAGTAGAATACCGAAGGAACAAAGGAAGCGAAGACCACAAAAATCGAAATCCAAAGACATGGCAAAAATGGCAACAGAGAAAAACAAACACAAAACAAGGACGTTAGACAGCTACAATGACACAGAGAAACGAAGCCATATTTGGAAAATTACCCTAACTACCCCCGGAATTATTCCTTCCATGAAATGCAGGGCCTTTGTACAACCAAATACGGGCCCTATTCAGATAGCAGGGACAGATAGCAGGGACCATTACCTACATTTTGAGCTTACGTGTCAGCAAATTGAGCCGTTCATGAAACCGGAAATGGCCTGACATGGGGCCTATTATGGTTTGATATAGGCTGATTTTGATTACTGGCAATGGGTTTTATGCGCCTAACACCTTTGTCTAATTCTTGGCTTATCTAATTAGAACATCATCTCCGCTACATTTTGAGCCCTATTTTGTAATAACTTACCCAGCGTGAAGTCTTTGAGACTGGAAAATCGGACCTGATATGACCCGAGATAAAGACCAAGCAATGTTGGGCACCTAACGCACATTGGTTTTTTGCCCCCTTTCTCATTACAGAGACCTAGTAGGAAAATATCCTTGGTATATTTAGAAAGATGTTACCCTTATCTACTTATTTAGATAATGTTTGGGGGTAACTAACTCGGGCATTTTGGGGACCTCGGGTGTTCGATAACGAGGCCGTACTTGGGAAAATTAACTACCTACCCCCTCCCCCGGCTTTCTGTCTTCCATGAAATCAAGGGCCTTTGTGCAACGAAATACGGGCTTTATTCAGATAACAGAGTCCATAACCTACATTTGGAGCTATCGTTTTGGCAAAATAAGCCGTCAAAAGAACTGGAAATGGAACCCATTTTGGTTGGACATAGTCTGATTTTGGGTAGCGGCAATGGGTATTTTGCCCCTTATGCCTATCGCTGGCTGTATATCAACTAATTCTGAGCTTATCTAATTAGATGAACATCTAAGCTACATTTTGAGTAATACTTTGTAATAATTGACCCTGTCTGAGAGCTTTGATACGGCAAAACCGGACCTGGTATGACCCCAGATCTAGACCCAGCAATATTGGGCTCCTAACGCACATTGGTTTTTTGCCCTTTTTCCGTTACGTGGACCTTGTAGGAATATACCCTCGGTATATTTAGAAAGATATTACCCTATCGCATAAAAAATCCAGGATGGAGACCTCGAACGTAGGGAAACAAAGCCATATTTGGGAAAATTACCCTACCTACCCCCGGAATTATTCCTTCCATGAAATGCAGGGCCTTTGTACAACCAAATACGGGCCCAATTCAGATAGCAGGGACAGTTAGCGGGATCATTACCTACATTTTAAGCTTACGTTTCGGCAATTTAAGCCGTCCAGGAAACCGGAAGTGGCCTGAAATGGAGCCTTTTATGGTTGATTTTGATTACTGACAATGGGTTTTATGCCCCTTTCACTTTTCGCTGACTATATATCAACTAATTCGTGACCAATCTAATTAGAGGAACATTTCAGCTACATTTTGAGGCCTATTTTGTAATAATTTACCCAGCGCGGACCTTGTATGACCCGAGATAAATACCAAGCAATGTTGAGCACCTAACGCACACTGCTTTTTTGCGACTTTCTCGTTACAGAGACCTAGAAGCAAAATATCCTTGGTATATATACATTTTGAGTCCTATTTTGTAATAATTGACCCAGTCTGAGAGCTTTGAGACGGCAAAAGCGGACCTGGTATGACCCCAAATCTAGACCCAGCAATATAGGGCTCCTAACGCACATTGATTTTTTTGCCCTTTTTCGTTACGGGGACCAGGTAGGAATATACCCTCGGTATATTTAGAAAGATATTACCCTTATCACATAAAAAATCCAGGATGAAAATTTTGATTTTAACACTTCATAAAAATCAATACTTGCTCCATTACATTATTTTAAAAAATACTAGAGTTGCTTACCGTCTTGTAACATAACGACTGCCATCGATAAGATTTTCAACATCATTTATACAGTACTGATGCTGTGTTGAATTACACTTTTCCGGTGCAAAGGCTCGTTCACATATAAACTTTGGTCCTCTGCAGAGTTGGCAAGATATTGCTGATAAGGAAGAAAATGATTTAGTGCTGACATTTACTTACAATTGAAAAGCATTGTTAAGATAAATGCCAATGCGACATGTATATATGTTTTCAGTGAATTCGTAAAATCACTGATACTGTAAAATCCGTTCAATAATTAGTGGTTTTTAAAACTACTGACCATTTTAGTGATTTTAAAATCACGGAAATTTTCAGGGATTTCGTAAAATCCCTGAAAATCTTGTTATGGAATTTTACATAACAAGCTCCATTACTGCAGAGTTAGCAAGATATTGCTGATAAGAAAGAAAATGATTTAATGCTTACATTTAGTTACAATTGAAAAGCATTGTTAAGATAAATTCCAATGCGACATGTATATATGTTTTCAGTGAATTGGTAAAATCACTGATTCTGTAAAATCCGTTAAATAATTAGTGGTTTTTAAAACTACTGACCATTTTAGTGATTTTAAAATCACGAAAATTTTCAGGGATTTCGTAAAATCCCTGAAAATCTTGTTATGGAATTTTACAAAATAACTGATTAAATAGAAAATTGCATGAACCTACATTTTCTAGGAAAGATATCGGTGTATTGATACAAATATTCAAATTAAAGTTATGTATATATGTAAACAAAATTACAAATTAACAAGATCTTTCACAAAAGTATTGAGCTTCAAGAATTTTTCTTTTATATCATATAGACTTAATTGGAAAAAAAAATTCGTAAAGCCATTACTAATGGAGTATGAGCGTCTGATTTCAGAAGCATTCGATATCCTCGGGTTTTATCCATTCAAACTGTGTTAAAATGTTTTGCACATGGATCATATTTTCTTGGTCAAAGGTCACTTTAAAATGTATGAAATAGACAAAGTATAAAATTTAATCAACTTTCAATTATATTTTCATACATTTTAAGGCCTATAAAATTAATATCTTATGCAACTTAAAGGAAAACTCTAGAGAGAACTGTTTCCCACCAAAATTTTGACGTCTTATATCTAAAAAATTCCTGCATGGATTTTCAACTTCTTTGGCTCAAGTTGTTCCATTAACAGTGCTCATCAAAACAAAAGGTCAGAATTTTAATTCTTATTACAAAACACTCGTACTCCCTTAAACTGATTTCAATCAAATTTACACTATTAAACTATTCTTACCTGTAGTTTCAAAGAATAAATTCGAAATATAACTAAAAAATCTTACCATTCCTTATTTATGTCCTTATGGCTGTCTCACGTCCTTGTTTTGACTGTTGCCGTTTTTGCCATATCTTTGGACTTTAATTTTAATGATAATCACTTCCCTTGTTCCTTCGGTATTCTACTGTCGTTGTTATGAAAGTAAAATTGTGACTTTTATTTTCACTGACCAAAATAACTCAATCTTTCACAATGAATCTCTCTGCAACCTTTGTATATCATTTGTTTTAGGGAATGAAGAATCTAAATCTGAATACATATGTATATAAAATCTGAGATAATCATTCTGTCGGGAAATGAAAAGAATATTTTTTCATCTACTTATCATTCACCTGTTCATACAATGAAGTATATAAAATCTGATTCAGACATAACATTATCCAAAAGTAATTTTGAAAGTCCCAAATCAGCCAGACATTTTAACGTATTTATCTTAAGATTTCAGTTGAATCATGTAATAACCTTGCCGTTCACTTTTTTTCGACAATTGATATGTCAGTGGTGTCATTTATACTGTATCTGGGTGCAAGAGACAGTCATTATCAAGTTTGACTGATTTTAAATTTTCAAAACTGTTTTGGCTTTGGCTCACCGGGATACAATTTACTATAAAATGTATTTTCATTGCATTTGCACCTTCTTGTCATTTCCCTCAATCTGAATCCTTGGATTGGAATTGATCTGTTATATAGGCCATTAAAAGTGTAGATTCTCATCCCCTTCTTATGGAAAATTCAGGGTGGGTGGGTAGTCAAATTTTATATCTTAGATTTTATCTTTTATGGTAAAAGATGGTGTACATTTTTGAAGAAAATGACCATAAATATTTTTTGAAGGGGTTGAAAAAAACGGGGACGGAGGGATGAGAATCTAGAATAATTTGTATGGTCCAAATGGTGGTTTACAGTGGAGATTACCCATATAAAACAAAATTCCGTTAGTTTTTAGTTTTTAAATTAAAATGCTGTAAATAAATCTAATTTAAAAACTTGATAACTTTAAGTTTGGTACAAATTTAACATTGAAATGTTATTGTTTATTTCTAAGCTTTTTCATAGATATCTAACTTAATCTTACACTGATTGTTTGTGAGATCTACAAGTTATATTACACAATTTCCCTAATCATGACTAGGGAAACAGTAAAAAAAATTATTTCTTTTCAGTGATTTTGTAAAATCCTTTGTTCCATTTAGGGATTTTACAAAGCTATTATTGATTTTAAAAATTCCCTGATTAAGCAAATTCCCTGTTACATATTGAGACGTCAGCATTACATTCTGGTCGTTAAGCACGTGACTATTTCTCCGCTCTTCCAGTTTATGGTCGGATTATACACATTTAAATTTTGACAATGATTGGTTAAAAGTTGAAAGGAATAAACATAAGATAAAGGTTCATACAGAGCATATTAGAAGCAGATAATTTAAATATTAAGTACATGTTAGCGTTAGGCAAAATAACTTTATCATGTATATATAAGATTTAAAATGCAGCGATAAAAAGGGCCGTTGCTTCTTCCTGTTTGCCGATATGATGAAAGTTTTAACTATGGATGAGAAATTTTCGTCGCAGTTTACTTGAATTGTATGAGTGGGAATGATTTTAAATTTGGTCTGGAGCTCTACAATTATAAGTTGTAACTTGTAAGCTATTTTGAGGTCTGCGGTATTACCACTTCCTGTTTTCCTGTTTGCCGATTTGTTGAAGTTTTTATATAACCCTTTATGGATGAGAATTTTTTGTTACAGTTTATTTGGCTTCTATAAGTGGAAATGATTTCAAATTTGGACTGGAGCTTTATAATGAGTTGTAATGTGTACATCATTTACAGGTCTGCTGTGCATGCACTTCCTGTTTGCCGATTCTTAGCTGGATTGGTTTAATATTTGGTCTGAAGCTTGATTTGATGAGTTATAATGTGTAAACCATTTTCAGGTCTGCTGTATTACCACTTCCTGTTTTATTGGCTTGTATGTGTGGGGACGATTTCAAATTTGGACTGGACAACTGTTGAAAGAATAATTGTATTACACTTGTATTACACTTTGGAAGCAGGGGTATTCATTTGTGGCCCACCGGACCACAGTACTTCTATAGTTTCTGTTGTATAGACGTGAAAAATAGGATTTTGATTTAATTTTTTTTTGCTTTATTCTGCAGTGTCATTGATATGAAAACTGTAACCTTTTTATAAGATTTTTATGCCCCCAGATTGGGGGAGATATTGTTTTTGTCCTGTCTGACTGTCTGTTTGTCTGTTTGTCCCCGAAACTTTAACCTTGGCAATAACTTTTGAATTATATAAGGTAGACTTTTCATACTTGGCAGGTGTATAAGTCTAGTCAAGAGGAACATAAATACTTAAAATAATAATAATAAAAAAAAATAGGTCAGGTCAAAGGTCAAGGTCACAGACGTTAAAGAGAGGTGAAATTGGCTGATTTCACATACTTGACTGTAGAATCCTTATTATTTATCTTATTGAGACGGGGTTTTGTTTTATGTTATTGCTAATAAAAGTGCACAACTTGAGTATGTTGACAGATTTGAGGTAGCATTTACCGTTTTTGAGAAACAAAGGCCCAAAGGGGGACAAACGGAAAAAATGATTTTTTAATTTTTTTGTCTGATCTTGATGCAGTATTTTTCTGTAGGTTTCTTATAGCATGTTTAAACAGATACTTTTAACAATGTAGTCCATTTCAATAAACAAGAGGCCCAAACGGGCTTCATCTGTTTCAGAATAAAAGGGTTAAATTGGGTGTTTTTATGGTAATAAACAACTTTTGAACTATGTAAGATAGACTTTTAATACTCGGCAAGTGTATAGGTCTTGACAATATAAACATAAATATGCAAAAAAATTAGGTCAAAGGTCAAGGTCACAGAGGTCAAAAAGGGGTACAATTGGGTATTTTCATATATTTTACGGAAGAATCTGGGGGCATGTGTAGTGTTTCACAAAAACATCTTGTTTATCTGTAAAAGAAGTCAACATTGCCTAGTAAAATGATTGAAATCACTACATAATGACTTACGATCTGCTGTAGATAAAATTCCAAACCATTCTGTATGGAACATCAAAAATGGAAGTAATAACTTGGCAAACATTTCGTCTGATTATTTCTGGTGTAGTCTATATGAATTTCTTATCTGCAGAAATCGGTATAGTATGTATCACGATTTTGTAGAAAGATAATCAAATGCAGGACACAGGAAATGAACAGAAATATTCTACTGGTCTTTATCATAACCAATCAAAAGCCTCCATTACTACTATAGCATAATTTTGGACCTTTTAGAAATTAAAAGTAAAGCCAAACTCTCCTGCATGAAGTCTCTGTTGTATATGTTACAGGCGTTTTCTTAAATTTGGCATTTTGTAAAATGCCTGAAATTTCAGGCATTCTATAAAATAACTAAATATGCCAGGTAATTTACATAATGCCTAAAAATTCTCAGGCATTTTGTAAAATGACTGAAAATTTTCACTTATATTATAGAAATTGCCTTAACACTTTTAGTCAATTTCTTTAATGAACTCTAAATACTAATATAACTGTATGTCACAAGAATTAAATAGTTTTGTACTTAACAAGTAGTGAAAACTTTTCTTTGGTAAAATATATGTTCATTTTTTAAGTTTTCCATTGACAATTTAACAAAATGCCTAATTTAAGAAAATGACTGTAACATATGTTATAACTTATATATCTAATGTTTTAAAATTATCTCATGAATTTTCACCCGTCTTTTCCAGTTGATCTAATTAAAATAATGAGAAATTGAATAAGCAATTTTTAATGCCAGAGTTTTTCTTTATATCATAGCATAAAGTTCATATTTTATGCTTTGTATACATTACAACAGTATTTTTCGGGCAGAGATTTCAGACTTTTTGATAATAATTCGGGTACAAGTTTTGGTCTTAAAGATAACCTTCATCTTGTATACCAATTATCAAATGAACTCGAAATTAAAGAGACCATTGATACATACCCATCAGCTTCATACCTAGACCTATACCTCTACATTAACAACTCTGGAAGTCTGAAAACAAAACTTTACGACAAGCGTGATAATTTCGACTTTCCAATGGTGAACTTCCCGTTTTTGAGCAGTAATACATGTATTCCCACATCTCCGGCATTTGGCGGGTACATTTCACAACTCATTCGCTATTGCAATGCCTGTAGTTTGTACAGCGATTTTGTCAACAGAGCGAAATTACTGTCTCAAAAACTTGTACATCAAGGGTATGTTCAGTCATTGTTGCAATTGTCCCTACAGAAGTTTTACGGTCACCACAATTTGACAGGCCATTTTAATGTTTCTATTTCACAAATGAGAATAGATAACTTTGGGTAGATCCAGAGTTTATTAACCGACTGACTAACACGGACTGTGACAATGGCAGTGGGAGCACCTGATGATACCTCAGTTTTTGTAGGGGTTCACACTGCTAGTGCTTTAGTTATTTTCTCATTCATTTTTGTATATTTGTTTTGTCTTTGTCATACTGTCTCAATTCGTGTTGGATATGATTTGCCGTGATTTTGGATTTATGATTTAAGAATTCCCCCTTTCCTCGTTCTTGCTTAGGTATTCGTTTGCCGATATATTTATAATATTAGAGAGTTGCATCTAAACTGGGCAACTATACTGTCGATCAGAAACTCCAAGATTTTAACCACTTCTTCCTCTGTATATTTTTTCTGTGATTCGGAGCCGTATTTCAAAAAGTTACTTGTTCTCCATCTATAACAGTGTAGCTATACCTTTCGTTCTATGAACATCTATGAATTAAATCTTTAAGCTGAGATTTCTGTTGTTCATGAGGAAAGGCAGTATAAAGAGTACAGAAAGCAAAGGTTTTGGAGTTTAAGATGTCAAGTTGACCGCTGAGAGTTTTATGAATATTTAATATTTAATTTACACCATTTCTTAAAATGCAAGTATCACAATACTTTTGAATGTCTGCATACTACTTCTGTAATGATGACTTCAAGTTATGGGTAACATTTATTTGTTCAAGTGAGAATTACTTACGCCCGATTCTTTCTATCAACAATCTATTAAATATTTTTGACAAACAAAAATGATGTGTTTGAGGCCTTGTCTACAGGAACGATGACATATATGTCATGAATGGAAGACAAGTATCTGGCAACATCAGCATTTTTGAAAATGATTCATTGATCTTCGTAGCTGACTGATTCTGTTTAGAATCATGGACATCCACCCCGACAGAGAATCAACGTCTACATCCTGTTCATGTTTTATTTTTCTGGCATAGATCTAGTTCTCCACAGCATCGATAATCGATAAGAAGTTTAAAATTATGCTCTTAGGGACCGACCATTTAACCTGAAAGGGGGGGGGGGGG